>CAWVNZ010003006.1:0-258190 GCA_963930735.1 Dioctria linearis
AAAAGGCAATCCCTGGTGTAGTTAAAATTTGCGACAGTAAAAAATTATTTTTTTGCAAAATTTACTATAGAAAAGGCAATCCCTGGCGTAATTAAAATTTGCGACAATAAAAAATTATTTTTTGAATAATTTACTATAGAAAAGGCAATCCCTGGCGTAATTAAAACTTGCGACAGTAAAAAATTAATTTTTGAATAATTTACTATAGAAAAGGCAATCCCTGGTGTAGTTAAAATTTGCGACAGTAAAAAATTATTTTTTTGTAAAATTTACTATAGAAAAGGCAATCCCTGGCGCAATTAAAATTTGCGACAGTAAAAAATTAATTTGTGGAAAATTTGCTATAGAAAAGGCAATCCCTGGCGCAATTAAAATTTGCGACAGTAGAAAATTATTTTTTGAAAAATTTACTGTAGAAAAGGCAATCCCTGGCGCAATTAAAATTTGCGACAGTAGAAAATAATTTTTAAAAAATTTACTGTAGAAAAGGCAAACCCTGGCGCAATTAAAATTTGCGAGAGTAAAAAATTATTTTTTGAATAATTTTCTATAGAAAAGGCAATCCCTGGCGCAATTAAAATTTGCGACAGTAAAAAAATTATTTTTTGAAAAATTTACTGTAGAAAAGGCAATCCCTGGCGCAATTAAAATTTGCGACAGTAAAATATTATTTTTTTGCAAAATTTACTATAGAAAAGGCAATCCCTGGCGCAATTAAAATTTGCGACAGTAAAAAATTATTTTTTGAATAATTTACTATAGAAAAGGCAATCCCTGGTGCAATTAAAATTTGCGACAGTAAAAAATTATTTTTTGAAAAATTTACTATAGAAAAGGCAAAACCTGGCGTATTTAAAATTTGCGACAGTAAAAAATTATTTTTTGCAAAATTTACTATAGAAAAGGCAATCCTGGAGCAATTAAAATTTGCGACAGTAAAAAATTATTTTTTGAATAATTTACTATAGAAAGGCAATCCCTGGCGTAATTAAAACTTGCGACAGTAAAAAATTAATTTTTGAATAATTTTCTATAGAAAAGGCAATCCCTGGCGTAATTAAAATTTGCGAAAGTAAAAAATTATTTTTTGAATAATTTACTATAGAAAAGGCAATCCCTGGCGTAATTAAAATTTCCGACAGTAAAAAATTATTTTTTGAAAAATTTACTATAGAAAAGGCAATCCCTGGCGTATTTAAAATTTGCGACAGTAAAAAATTATTTTTTGAATAATTTACTATAGAAAAGGCAATCCCTGGCGTAATTAAAACTTGCGACAGTAAAAAATTAATTTTTGAATAATTTACTATAGAAAAGGCAATCCCTGGCGTAGTTAAAATTTGCGACAGTAAAAAATTATTTTTTTGCAAAATTTACTATAGAAAAGGCAATCCCTGGAGTAATTAAAATTTGCGACAGTAGAAAATAATTTTTAAAAAATTTACTGTAGAAAAGGCAAACCCTGGCGCAATTAAAATTTGCGAGAGTAAAAAATTATTTTTTGAAAAATTTACTGTAGAAAAGGCAATCCCTGGAGCAATTAAAATTTGCGACAGTAAAATATTATTTTTTTGCAAAATTTACTATAGAAAAGGCAATCCCTGGCGCAATTAAAATTTGCGACAGTAAAAAATTATTTTTTGAATAATTTACTATAGAAAAGGCAATCCCCGGTGCAATTAAAATTTGCGACAGTAAAAAATTATTTTTTGAAAAATTTACTATAGAAAAGGCAAATCCTGGCGTATTTAAAATTTGCGACAGTAAAAAATTATTTTTTGCAAAATTTACTATAGAAAGGCAATCCCTGGCGTAATTAAAACTTGCGACAGTAAAAAATTAATTTTTGAATAATTTTCTATAGAAAAGGCAATCCTTGGCGTAATTAAAATTTGTGAAAGTAAAAAATTATTTGTTGAATAATTTACTATAGAAAAGGCAATCCCTGGCGTATTTAAAATATGCGACAGTAAAAAATTATTTTTTGAATAATTTACTATAGAAAAGGCAATCCCTGGCGTAATTAAAATTTGCGACAGTAAAAAATTATTTTTTGAATAATTTACTATAGAAAAGGCAATCCCTGGCGTAATTAAAATTTGCGACAGTAAAAAATGATTTTTTGAAAAATTTATTATAGAAAAGGCAATCCCTGGCGTATTTAAAATTTGCGACAGTAAAAAATTATTTTTTGAATAATTTACTATAGAAAAGGGCAATCCCTGGCGTAATTAAAATATGCGACAGTAAAAAATTAATTTTGAATAATATACTGTAGAAAAGGCAATCCCTGGCGTAATTAAAATTTGCGACAGTAAAAAATTATTTTTTGAATAATTTACTATAGAAAAGGCAATCCCTGGCGTATTTAAAATATGCGACAGTAAAAAATTATTTTTTGAATAATTTACTATAGAAAAGGCAATCCCTGGCATAATTAAAATTTGCGACAGTAAAAAATTATTTTTCGAATAATTACTATAGAAAAGGCAATCCCTGGCGTATTTAAAATTTGCGACAGAAAAAAATTATTTTTTGAATAATGTACTTTAGAAAAGGCAATCCCTGGCGTTATTGAAATTTGCGACAGTAAAAAATTATTTTTTGAATAATTTACTATAGAAAAGGCAATCCCTGCCGTAATTAAAATTTGCGACATTAAAAAATTATTTTTTGAAAAATTTACTGTAGAAAAGGCAATCCCTGGTGTAGTTAAAATTTGCGACAGTAAAAAATTATTTTTTTGCAAAATTTACTATAGAAAAGGCAATCCCTGGCGTAATTAAAATTTGCGACAATAAAAAATTATTTTTTGAATAATTTACTATAGAAAAGGCAATCCCTGGCGTAATTAAAACTTGCGACAGTAAAAAATTAATTTTTGAATAATTTACTATAGAAAAGGCAATCCCTGGTGTAGTTAAAATTTGCGACAGTAAAAAATTATTTTTTTGTAAAATTTACTATAGAAAAGGCAATCCCTGGCGCAATTAAAATTTGCGACAGTAAAAAATTAATTTGTGGAAAATTTGCTATAGAAAAGGCAATCCCTGGCGCAATTAAAATTTGCGACAGTAGAAAATTATTTTTTGAAAAATTTACTGTAGAAAAGGCAATCCCTGGCGCAATTAAAATTTGCGACAGTAGAAAATAATTTTTTAAAAAATTTACTGTAGAAAAGGCAAACCCTGGCGCAATTAAAATTTGCGAGAGTAAAAAATTATTTTTGAATAATTTTCTATAGAAAAGGCAATCCCTGGCGCAATTAAAATTTGCGACAGTAAAAAATTATTTTTTGAAAAATTTACTGTAGAAAAGGCAATCCCTGGCGCAATTAAAATTTGCGACAGTAAAAATATTATTTTTTTGCAAAATTTACTATAGAAAAGGCAATCCCTGGCGCAATTAAAATTTGCGACAGTAAAAAATTATTTTTTGAATAATTTACTATAGAAAAGGCAATCCCTGGTGCAATTAAAATTTGCGACAGTAAAAAATTATTTTTTGAAAAATTTACTATAGAAAAGGCAAAACCTGGCGTATTTAAAATTTGCGACAGTAAAAAATTATTTTTTGCAAATTTACTATAGAAAAGGCAATCCCTGGAGCAATTAAAATTTGCGACAGTAAAAAATTATTTTTTGAATAATTTACTATAGAAAGGCAATCCCTGGCGTAATTAAAACTTGCGACAGTAAAAAATTAATTTTTGAATAATTTTCTATAGAAAAGGCAATCCCTGGCGTAATTAAAATTTGCGAAAGTAAAAAATTATTTTTTGAATAATTTACTATAGAAAAGGCAATCCCTGGCGTAATTAAAATTTCCGACAGTAAAAAATTATTTTTTGAAAAATTTACTATAGAAAAGGCAATCCCTGGCGTATTTAAAATTTGCGACAGTAAAAAATTATTTTTTGAATAATTTACTATAGAAAAGGCAATCCCTGGCGTAATTAAAACTTGCGACAGTAAAAAATTAATTTTTGAATAATTTACTATAGAAAAGGCAATCCCCTGGCGTAGTTAAAATTTGCGACAGTAAAAATTATTTTTTTGCAAAATTTACTATAGAAAAGGCAATCCCTGGAGTAATTAAAATTTGCGACAGTAGAAAATAATTTTTTAAAAAATTTACTGTAGAAAAGGCAAACCCTGGCGCAATTAAAATTTGCGAGAGTAAAAAATTATTTTTTGAAAAATTTACTGTAGAAAAGGCAATCCCTGGAGCAATTAAAATTTGCGACAGTAAAATATTATTTTTTTGCAAAATTTACTATAGAAAAGGCAATCCCTGGCGCAATTAAAATTTGCGACAGTAAAAAATTATTTTTTGAATAATTTACTATAGAAAAGGCAATCCCGGTGCAATTAAAATTTGCGACAGTAAAAAATTATTTTTTGAAAAATTTACTATAGAAAAGGCAAATCCTGGCGTATTTAAAATTTGCGACAGTAAAAAATTATTTTTTGCAAAATTTACTATAGAAAGGCAATCCCTGGCGTATTAAAACTTGCGACAGTAAAAAATTAATTTTTGAATAATTTTCTATAGAAAAGGCAATCCTTGGCGTAATTAAAATTTGTGAAAGTAAAAAATTATTTGTTGAATAATTTACTATAGAAAAGGCAATCCCTGGCGTAATTAAAATTTCCGACAGTAAAAAATTATTTTTTGAAAAATTTACTATAGAAAAGGCAATCCCTGGCGTATTTAAAATTTGCGATAGTAAAAAATTATTTTTTGAATAATTTACTATAGAAAAGGCAATCCCTGGCGTAATTAAAATTTGCGACAGTAAAAAATTAATTTTTGAATAATATACTATAGAAAAGGCAATCCCTGGCGTAATTAAAATTTGCGACAGTAAAAAATTATTTTTTGAATAATTTACTATAGAAAAGGCAATCCCTGGCGTATTTAAAATATGCGACAGTAAAAAATTATTTTTTGAATAATTTACTATAGAAAAGGCAATCCCTGGCGTAATTAAAATTTGCGACAGTAAAAAATTACTTTTTTGAATAATTTACTATAGAAAAGGCAATCTCTGGCGTATTTAAAATTTGCGACAGTAAAAAATTATTTTTTGAATAATTTACTATAGAAAAGCCAATCCCTGGCGTAATTAAAATTTGCGACAGTAAAAAATTATTTTTTGAATAATTTACTATAGAAAAGGCAATCCATGGCGTATTTAAAATTTGCGACAGAAAAAAATTATTTTTTGAAAAATTTACTATAGAAAAGGCAATCCCTGGCGTATTTAAAATTTGCGACAGTAAAAAATTATTTTTTGAATAATTTACTATAGAAAAGGCAATCCCTGGCGTAATTAAAATTTGCGACAGTAAAAAATTAATTTTTGAATAATTTACTATAGAAAAGGCAATCCCTGCGTATTTAAAATTTGCGACAGTAAAAAATTAATTTTTGAAAAATTTACTATAGAAATGGCAATCCCTGGCGTATTTAAAATTTGCGACAGAAAAAAATTATTTTTTGAATAATTTACTATAGAAAGGGCAATCCCTGGCGTAATTAAAACTTGCGACAGTAAAAAATTAATTTTTGAAAAATTTTACTATAGAAAAGGCAATCCCTGGCGTAATTAAAATTTGCGACAGTAAAAAATTAATTTTTGAAAAATTTACTAAAATTATTACAATATATTCCAAACTTAATAACATAATTAATAAATGTTTACGATTAGATACAAATACTAATAATCTTCTTATAAATAAAATTAATACAAAATTAAAAAATATTATCATTAGTATTAATAGTTTAATAAATCTTGTAAATCAAAATAAAGAATTTTTCTTTTAAAACTTCCCTGGCGTATTTAAAATTTTGCGACAGTAAAAAATTATATTTTGCAAAATTTACTATAGAAAAGGCAATCCCTGGCGTAATTAAAATTTTCGACAGAAAAAAAATTATTTTTTGAATAATTTAATATAGAAAAGGCAATCCCTGGCGTATTTAAAATTTGCGACAGAAAAAATTATATTTTGCAAAATTTACTATAGAAAAGGCAATCCCTGGGCGTAATTAAAATTTGCGACAGAAAAAAAATTATTTTTTGAATAATTTAATATAGAAAAGGCAATCCCCGGCGTAATTAAAATTTGCGGCAGTAAAAAATTAATTTTTGAAAATTTACTATAGAAAAGGCAATCCCTGGCGTAATTAAAATTTGCGACAGTAAAAAATTAATTTTTGAATAATTTACTATAGAAAAGGCAATCCCTGGCGTATTTAAAATTTGCGACAGTAAAAAATTAATTTTTGAAAAATTTACTATAGAAATGGCAATCCCTGGCGTATTTAAAATTTGCGACAGTAAAAAATTATTTTTTGCAAAATTTACTATAGAAAGGCAATCCCTGGCGTAATTAAAACTTGCGACAGTAAAAAATTAATTTTTGAATAATTTTCTATAGAAAAGGCAATCCTTGGCGTAATTAAAATTTGTGAAAGTAAAAAATTATTTGTTGAATAATTTACTATAGAAAAAGGCAATCCCTGGCGTAATTAAAATTTCCGACAGTAAAAAATTATTTTTTGAAAAATTTACTATAGAAAAGGCAATCCCTGGCGTATTTAAAATTTGCGATAGTAAAAAATTATTTTTTGAATAATTTACTATAGAAAAGGCAATCCCTGGCGTAATTAAAATTTGCGACAGTAAAAAATTAATTTTGAATAATATACTATAGAAAAGGCAATCCCTGGCGTAATTAAAATTTGCGACAGTAAAAATTATTTTTTGAATAATTTACTATAGAAAAGGCAATCCCTGGCGTATTTAAAATATGCGACAGTAAAAAAATTATTTTTTGAATAATTTACTATAGAAAAGGCAATCCCTGGCGTAATTAAAATTTGCGACAGTAAAAAATTACTTTTTGAATAATTTACTATAGAAAAGGCAATCTCTGGCGTATTTAAAATTTGCGACAGTAAAAAATTATTTTTTGAATAATTTACTATAGAAAAGCCAATCCCTGGCGTATAATTAAAATTTGCGACAGTAAAAAATTATTTTTTGAATAATTTACTATAGAAAAGGCAATCCATGGCGTATTTAAAATTTGCGACAGAAAAAAATTATTTTTTGAAAAATTTACTATAGAAAAGGCAATCCCTGGCGTATTTAAAATTTGCGACAGTAAAAAATTATTTTTTGAATAATTTACTATAGAAAAGGCAATCCCTGGCGTAATTAAAATTTGCGACAGTAAAAAATTAATTTTTGAATAATTTACTATAGAAAAGGCAATCCCTGGCGTATTTAAAATTTGCGACAGTAAAAAATTAATTTTTGAAAAATTTACTATAGAAATGGCAATCCCTGGCGTATTTAAAATTTGCGACAGAAAAAAATTATTTTTTGAATAATTTACTATAGAAAGGGCAATCCCTGGCGTAATTAAAACTTGCGACAGTAAAAAATTAATTTTGAAAAATTTACTATAGAAAAGGCAATCCCTGGCGTAATTAAAATTTGCGACAGTAAAAAATTAATTTTTGAAAAATTTACTAAAATTATTACAATATATTCCAAACTTAATAACATAATTAATAAATGTTTACGATTAGATACAAATACTAATAATCTTCTTATAAATAAAATTAATACAAAATTAAAAAATATTATCATTAGTATTAATAGTTTAATAAATCTTGTAAATCAAAATAAAGAATTTTTCTTTTAAAACTTCCTGGCGTATTTAAAATTTGCGACAGTAAAAAATTATATTTTGCAAAATTTACTATAGAAAAGGCAATCCCTGGCGTAATTAAAATTTTCGACAGAAAAAAAATTATTTTTTGAATAATTTAATATAGAAAAGGCAATCCCTGGCGTATTTAAAATTTGCGACAGAAAAAAATTATATTTTGCAAAATTTACTATAGAAAAGGCAATCCCTGGCGTAATTAAAATTTGCGACAGAAAAAAAATTATTTTTTGAATAATTTAATATAGAAAAGGCAATCCCCGGCGTAATTAAAATTTGCGGCAGTAAAAAATTAATTTTTGAAAAATTTACTATAGAAAAGGCAATCCCTGGCGTATTTAATATTTGCGACAGAAAAAAATTATTTTTGAATAATTTACTATAGAAAAGGCAAACCCTGGCGTAATTAAAACTTGCGACAGTAAAAAATTAATTTTTGAAAAATTTACTATAGAAAAGGCAATCCCTGGCATAATTAAAGTTTGCGACAGTAATATATTAATTTTTGAAAAATTTACTAAAATTAATACAATATATTCCAAACTTAATAACATAATTAATAAATGTTTACGATTAGATACAAATACTAATAATCTTCTTATAAATAAAATTAATACAAAAATAAAAAATATTATCATTAGTTTTAATAGTTTAATAAAACATTGGTTTTGTAAATCAAAATTAAGAATTTGTCTTTTAAAACTTCCCTGGCGTATTTAAAATTTGCGACAGTAAAAAATTATTTTTTGAATAATTTACTATAGAAAAGGCAATCCCTGGCGTAATTAAAATTTGCGAAATTAAAAAATTATTTTTTGAATAATTTACTATAGAAAAGGCAATCCCTGGCGTAATTAAAATTTCCGACAGTAAAAAATTATTTTTTGAAAAATTTACTATAGAAAAGGCAATCCCTGGCGTATTTAAAATTTGCGACAGTAAAAAATTATTTTTTGAATAATTTACTATAGAAAAGGCAATCCCTGGCGTATTTAAAATATGCGACAGTAAAAAATTATTTTTTTTAATAATTTACTATAGAAAAGGCAATCCCTGGCGTAATTATAATTTCCGACAGTAAAAAATTATTTTTTTGCAAAATTTACTATAGAAAAGGCAATACCTGGCGTAATTAAAATTTGCGACAATAAAAAATTATTTTTTGAATAATTTACTATAGAAAAGGCAATCCCTGGCGTAATTAAAACTTGCGACAGTAAAAAATTAATTTTTGAATAATTTACTATAGAAAAGGCAATCCCTGGCGTAGTTAAAATTTGCGACAGTAAAAAATTATTTTTTTGCAAAATTTACTATAGAAAAGGCAATCCCTGGAGAAATTAAAATTTGCGACAGTAGAAAATAATTTTTTAAAAAATTTACTGTAGAAAAGGCAAACCCTGGCGCAATTAAAATTTGCGAGAGTAAAAAATTATTTTTTGAATAATTTTCTATAGAAAAGGCAATCCCTGGCGCAATTAAAATTTGCGACAGTAAAAAATTATTTTTTGAAAAATTTACTGTAGAAAAGGCAATCCCTGGAGCAATTAAAATTTGCGACAGTAAAATATTATTTTTTTGCAAAATTTACTATAGAAAAGGCAATCCCTGGCGCAATTAAAATTTGCGACAGTAAAAAATTATTTTTTGAATAATTTACTATAGAAAAGGCAATCCCTGGTGCAATTAAAATTTGCGATAGTAAAAAATTATTTTTTGAATAATTTACTATAGAAAAGGCAATCCTTGGCGTAATTAAAATATGCGACAGTAAAAAATTAATTTTTGAATAATATACTATAGAAAAGGCAATCCCTGGCGTAATTAAAATTTGCGACAGTAAAAAATTATTTTTTGAATAATTTACTATAGAAAAGGCAATCCCTGGCGTATTTAAAATATGCGACAGTAAAAAATTATTTTTTGAATAATTTACTATAGAAAAGGCAATCCCTGGCGTAATTAAAAATTTGCGACAGTAAAAAATTACTTTTTGAATAATTTACTATAGGAAAGGCAATCTCTGGCGTATTTAAAATTTGCGACAGTAAAAAATTATTTTTTGAATAATTTACTATAGAAAAGCCAATCCCTGGCGTAATTAAAATTTGCGACAGTAAAAAATTATTTTTTGAATAATTTACTATAGAAAAGGCAATCCATGGCGTATTTAAAATTTGCGACAGAAAAAAATTATTTTTTGAAAAATTTACTATAGAAAAGGCAATCCCTGGCGTATTTAAAATTTGCGACAGTAAAAAATTATTTTTTGAATAATTTACTATAGAAAAGGCAATCCCTGGCGTAATTAAAATTTGCGACAGTAAAAAATTAATTTTTGAATAATTTACTATAGAAAAGGCAATCCCTGGCGTATTTAAAATTTGCGACAGTAAAAAATTAATTTTTGAAAAATTTACTATAGAAATGGCAATCCCTGGCGTATTTAAAATTTGCGACAGAAAAAAATTATTTTTTGAATAATTTACTATAGAAAGGGCAATCCCTGCGTAATTAAAACTTGCGACAGTAAAAAATTAATTTTTGAAAAATTTACTATAGAAAAGGCAATCCCTGGCGTAATTAAAATTTGCGACAGTAAAAAATTAATTTTTGAAAAATTTACTAAAATTATTACAATATATTCCAAACTTAATAACATAATTAATAAATGTTTACGATTAGATACAAATACTAATAATCTTCTTATAAATAAAATTAATACAAAATTGAAAAATATTATCATTAGTATTAATAGTTTAATAAATCTTGTAAATCAAAATAAAGAATTTTTCTTTTAAAACTTCCCTGGCGTATTTAAAATTTGCGACAGTAAAAAATTATTTTTTGAATAATTTACTATAGAAAAGGCAATCCCTGGCGTAATTAAAATTTGCGACAGTAAAAAGTTATTTTTTGAATAAATTACTATAGAAAAGGCAACCCCTGGCGTATTTAAAATTTGCGACAGAAAAAAATTATTTTTTGAAAAATTTACTATAGAAAAGGCAATCCCTGGCGTATTTAAAATTTGCGACAGTAAAAAATTATTTTTTGAATAATTTACTATAGAAAAGGCAATCCCTGGCGTAATTAAAACTTGCGACAGTAAAAAATTAATTTTTGCAAAATTTACTATAAAAAAGGCAATCCCTGGCGTATTTAAAATTTGCGACAGAAAAAAATTATATTTTGCAAAATTTACTATAGAAAAGGCAATCCCTGGCGTAATTAAAATTTGCGACAGAAAAAAAATTATTTTTTGAATAATTTAATATAGAAAAGGCAATCCCCGGCGTAATTAAAATTTGCGGCAGTAAAAAATTAATTTTTGAAAAATTTACTATAGAAAAGGCAATCCCTGACGTATTTAAAATTTGCGACAGAAAAAAATTATTTTTGAATAATTTACTATAGAAAAGGCAAACCCTGGCGTAATTAAAACTTGCGACAGTAAAAAATTAATTTTTGAAAAATTTACTATAGAAAACGCAATCCCCTGGCATAATTAAAGTTTGCGACAGTAATATATTAATTTTTGAAAATTTACTAAAATTAATACAATATATTCCAAACTTAATAACATAATTAATAAATGTTTACGATTAGATACAAATACTAATAATCTTCTTATAAATAAAATTAATACAAAAATAAAAAATATTATCATTAGTTTTAATAGTTTATAAAACATTGGTTTTGTAAATCAAAATTAAGAATTTGTCTTTTAAAACTTCCCTGGCGTATTTAAAATTTGCGACAGTAAAAAATTATTTTTTGAATAATTTACTATAGAAAAGGCAATCCCTGGCGTAATTAAAATTTGCGAATTAAAAAATTATTTTTTGAATAATTTACTATAGAAAAGGCAATCCCTGGCGTATTTAAAATTTGCGACAGAAAAAAATTATTTTTTGAAAAATTTACTATAGAAAAGGCAATCCTTGGCGTAGTTAAAATTTGCGACAGTAAAAAATTAATTTTGAATAATTTACTATAGAAAAGGCAATCCCTGGCGTATTTAAAATTTGAGACAGTAAAAAATTATTTTTTGAAAAATTTACTATAGAAAAGGCAATCCCTGGCGCAATTAAAATTTGCGACAGTAGAAAATAATTTTTTAAAAAATTTACTGTAGAAAAGGCATTCCCTGGTCGCAATTAAAATTTGCGACAGTAAAAAATTAATTTTTGAATAATTTCC
Source organism: Dioctria linearis (assembly GCA_963930735.1). Lineage (NCBI taxonomy): Eukaryota > Metazoa > Arthropoda > Insecta > Diptera > Asilidae > Dioctria > Dioctria linearis. The sequence goes on from CAWVNZ010003006.1 coordinate 11,949, forward strand.
TATAGAAAAGGCAATCCCTGGCGCAATTAATTAAAATATGCGACAGTAAAAAATTAATTTTTGAATAATATACTATAGAAAAGGCAATCCCTGGCGTAATTAAAATTTGCGACAGTAAAAAATTATTTTTTGAATAATTTACTATAGAAAAGGCAATCCCTGGCGTATTTAAAATATGCGACAGTAAAAAATTATTTTTTGAATAATTTACTATAGAAAAGGCAATCCCTGGCGTAATTAAAATTTGCGACAGTAAAAAATTATTTTTTGAATAATTTACTATAGAAAAGGCAATCCCTGGCGTATTTAAAATTTGCGACAGAAAAAAATTATTTTTTGAATAATGTACTATAGAAAAGGCAATCCCTGGCGTTATTGAAATTTGCGACAGTAAAAAATTATTTTTTGAATAATTTACTATAGAAAAGGCAATCCCTGGCGTAATTAAAATTTGCGACAGTAAAAAATTATTTTTTGAATAATTTACTATAGAAAAGGCAATCCTTGGCGTAATTAAAACTTGCGACAGTAAAAAAGTTATTTTTTGCAAATTTTACTATAGAAAAAGCAATCCCTGGCGTAATTAAAATTTGCGACAGTAAAAAATTAATTTTTGGAAAATTTACTATAGAAAAGGCAATCCCTGGCGTATTTAAAATTTGCGACAGTAAAAAATTATTTTTTGAATAATTTACTATAGAAAAGGCAATCCTGGTGTAATTAAAATTTGCGACAGTAAAAAATTATTTTTTGCAAAATTTACTATAGAAAAGGCAATCCCTGGCGTAATTAAAATTTGCGACAGTAAAAAATTAATTTTTGAATAATTTACTATAGAAAAGGCAATCCCTGGCATAATTAAAATTTGCGACAGTAAAAAATTAATTTTTGAAAAATTTACTATAGAAAAGGCAATCCCTGGCGTATTTAAAATTTGCGACAGTAAAAAATTATTTTTTTGAATAATTTACTATAGAAAAGGGCAATCCCTGGCGTAATTAAAATTTGCGACAGTAAAAAATTATTTTTTTGAATAATTTACTATAGAAGAGGTAATCCATGGCGTATTTAAAATTTGCGACAGAAAAAAATTATTTTTTGAAAAATTTACTATAGAAAAGGCAATCCCTGGCGTATTTAAAATTTGCGACAGTAAAAAATTATTTTTTGAATAATTTACTATAGAAAAGGCAATCCCTGGCGCAATTAAAATTTGCGCCAGCAAAAATTAATTTGTGGAAAATTTGCTATAGAAAAGGCAATCCCTGGCGCAATTAAAATTTGCGACATTAAAAAAATTATTTTTTGAAAAATTTACTATAGAAAAAGCAATCCCTGGCGCAATTAAAATTTGCGACAGTAAAAAATTATTTTTTTGCAAAATTTACTATAGAAAAGGCAATCCCTGGCGCAATTAAAATTTGCGACAGTAAAAAATTATTTTTTGAATAATTTACTATAGAAAAGGCAATCCCTGGCGCAATTAAAATTTGCGACAGTAAAAAATTATTTTTTGAAAAATTTACTATAGAAAAGGCAATCCCTGGCGTAATTAACAATTTGCGACAGTAAAAAATTATTTTTTGAATAATTTACTATAAAAAGGCAATCCCTGGCGTAATTAAAATTTGCGACAGTAAAAAATTATTTTTTGAAAAATTTACTATAGAAAAGGCAATCCTTGGCGGATTTAAAATTTGCGACAGTAAAAAATTAATTTTAGAAAAATTTACTATAGAAAGGGCAATCCCTGGCGTAATTAAAATTTGCGACAGTAAAAAATTATTTTTTGAATAATTTACTATAAAAAAGGCAATCCTTGGCGTAATTAAAATTTGCGACAGTAAAAAATTATTTTTTGAAAAATTTACTGTAGAAAAGGCAATCCCTGGCGCAATTAAATTTGCGACAGTAAAAAATTACTTTTTTGCAAAATTTACTATAGAAAAGGCAATCCCTGGCGCAATTATAATTTGAGACAGTATAAAATTAAGTTTTGAAAAATTTACTATAGAAAAGGCAATCCCTGGCGCAATTAAAATTTGCGACAGTAAAAAATTATTTTCTGAAAAATTTACTATAGAAAAAGCAATCCCTGGCGCAATTAAAATTTGCGACAGTAAAAAATTATTTTTTTGCAAAATTTACTATAGAAAAGGCAATCCCTGGCGCAATTAAAATTTGCGACAGTAAAAAAATTATTTTTTGAATAATTTACTATAGAAAAGGCAATCCTGGCGCAATTAAAATTTGCGACAGTAAAAAATTATTTTTTGAAAAATTTACTATAGAAAAGGCAATCCCTGGCGTATTTAAAATTTTCGACAGTAAAAATTATTTTTTGCAAAATTTTACTATAGAAAAGGCAATCCCTGGCGTAATTAAAATTTGCGACAGTAAAAAATTACTTTTGAATAATTTACTATAGGAAAGGCAATCCCTGGCGTAATTAAAACTTGCGACAGTAAAAAATTAATTTTTGAATAATTTACTATAGAAAAGGCAATCCCTGGCGTAGTTAAAATTTGCTGACAATAAAAAATTATTTTTTTGCCAAAATTTACTATAGAAGAAGCAATCCCTGGCGCAATTAAAATTTGCGACAGTAAAAAATTAATTTGTGGAAAATTTGCTATAGGAAAAGGCAATCCCTGCGCAATTAAAATTTGCGACAGTAGAAAATTATTTTTTGAAAAATTTACTGTAGAAAAAGCAATCCCTGGCGCAATTAAAATTTGCGACAGTAGAAAATATTTTTTTAAAAAAATTTACTGTAGAAAAGGCAATCCCTGGCGCAATTAAAATTTGCGACAGTAAAAAATTATTTTTTGAATAATTTACTATAGAAAAGGCAATCCCTGGCGCAATTAAAATTTGCGACAGTAAAAAATTATTTTTTGAAAAATTTACTGTAGAAAGGCAATCCCTGGCGCAATTAAAATTTGCGAGAGTAAAAAATTATTTTTTTTTGCAAAATTTACTATAGAAAAGGCAATCCCTGGCGCAATTAAAATTTGCGACAGTAAAAAATTATTTTTTGAATAATTTACTATAGAAAAGGCAATCCCTGGCGCAATTAAAATTTGCGACAGTAAAAAATTATTTTTTGAAAAATTTACTATAGAAAAGGCAAATCCCTGGCGTATTTAAAATTTGCGACAGTAAAAAATTATTTTTGCAAAATTTACTATAGAAAAGGCAATCCCCTGGCGTAATTAAAATTTGCGACAATAAAAAATTATTTTTTGAATAATTTACTATAGAAAAGGCAATCCCTGGCGTAATTAAAACTTGCGACAGTAAAAAATTAATTTTTGAATAATTTACTATAGAAAAGGCAATCCCTGGCGTAATTAAAATTTGCGACAGTAAAAAATTATTTTTTGAATAATTTACTATAGAAAAGGCAATCCCTGGCGTAATTAAAATTTGCGACAGTAAAAAATTATTTTTTGAATAATTTACTATAGAAAAGGCAATCTCTGGCGTAATTAAAAACTTGCGAAAGTAAAAAATTAATTTTTGAAAAATTTACTATAGAAAAGGCAATCCCTGGCGTAATTAAAATTTGCGACAGTAAAAAATTATTTTTTGAATAATTTACTATAGAAAAGGCAATCCCTGGCGTAATTAAAATTTGCGACAGTAAAAAATTATTTTTTGAATAATTTACTATAGAAAAAGGCAATCCTTGGCGTAATTAAAACTTGCGACAGTAAAAAAATTATTTTTTTGCAAAATTTACTATAGAAAAAGCAATCCCTGCGTAATTAAAATTTGCGACAGTAAAAAATTAATTTTTGAAAAATTTACTATAGAAAAGGCAATCAATGGCGTATTTAAAATTTGCGACAGTAAAAAGTTATTTTTTGAATAATTTACTATAGAAAAGGCAATCCCTGGCGTAAGTAAAATTTGCGACAGTAAAAAATTATTTTTTGCAAAATTTTACTATAGAAAAGGCAATCCTTGGCGTAATTAAAATTTGCGACAGTAAAAAATTATGTTTTGAGTAATTTACTATAGAAAAGGCAATCCAAGCGTATTTAAAATTTGCGACAGAAAAAAAATATTTTTTGAAAAATTTACTATAGGAAAAGGCAATCCCTGGCGTATTTAAAATTTGCGACAGTAAAAAATTATTTTTTGAATAATTTACTATAGAAAAGGCAATCCCTGGCGTAATTAAAATTTGCGACAGTAAAAAATTATTTTTTGAATAATTTACTATAGAAAAAATCCCTGGCGTAATTAAAACTTGCGACAGTAAAAAATTAATTTTTGAATAATTTACTATAGAAAAGGCAATCCCTGGCGTAATTAAAATTTGCGACAGTAAAAAATTATTTTTTGAATAATTTACTATAGAAAAGGCAATCCCTGGCGTAATTAAAATTTGCGACAGTAAAAAATTATTTTTTGAATAATTTACTATAGAAAAGGCAATCCCTGGCGTAATTAAAACTTGCGAAAGTAAAAAATTAATTTTTGAAAAATTTACTATAGAAAAGGCAATCCCTGGCGTAATTAAAATTTGCGACAGTAATAAATTATTTTTTGAATAATTTACTATAGAAAAGGCAATCCCTGGCGTAATTAAAATTTGCGAGAGTAAAAAATTATTTTTTGAATAATTTACTATAGAAAAGGCAATCCCTGGCGTAATTAAAATTTGCGACAGTAAAAAATAATTTTTGGAAAAATTTACTATAGAAAAGGCAATCCCTGGCGTATTTAAAATTTGCGACAGTAAAAAATTATTTTTTTGAATAATTTACTACAGAAAAGGCAATCCCTGGTGTAGTTAAAATTTGCGACAGTAAAAAATTATTTTTTTGCAAAATTTACTATAGAAAAGGCAATCCCTGGCGTAATTAAAATTTGCGACAATAAAAAATTATTTTTTGAATAATTTACTATAGAAAAGGCAATCCCTGGCGTAATTAAAACTTGCGACAGTAAAAAATTAATTTTTGAATAATTTACTATAGAAAAGGCAATCCCTGGTGTAGTTAAAATTTGCGACAGTAAAAAATTATTTTTTTGTAAAATTTACTATAGAAAAGGCAATCCCTGGCGCAATTAAAATTTGCGACAGTAAAAAATTAATTTGTGGAAAATTTGCTATAGAAAAGGCAATCCCTGGCGCAATTAAAATTTGCGACAGTAGAAAATTATTTTTTGAAAAATTTACTGTAGAAAAGGCAATCCCTGGCGCAATTAAAATTTGCGACAGTAGAAAATAATTTTTTAAAAAATTTACTGTAGAAAAGGCAAACCCTGGCGCAATTAAAATTTGCGAGAGTAAAAAATTATTTTTTGAATAATTTTCTATAGAAAAGGCAATCCCTGGCGCAATTAAAATTTGCGACAGTAAAAAATTATTTTTTGAAAAATTTACTGTAGAAAAGGCAATCCCTGGCGCAATTAAAATTTGCGACAGTAAAATATTATTTTTTTGCAAAATTTACTATAGAAAAGGCAATCCCTGGCGCAATTAAAATTTGCGACAGTAAAAAATTATTTTTTGAATAATTTACTATAGAAAAGGCAATCCCTGGTGCAATTAAAATTTGCGACAGTAAAAAATTATTTTTTGAAAAATTTACTATAGAAAAGGCAAACCCTGGCGTATTTAAAATTTGCGACAGTAAAAAATTATTTTTTGCAAAATTTACTATAGAAAAGGCAATCCCTGGAGCAATTAAAATTTGCGACAGTAAAAAATTATTTTTTGAATAATTTACTATAGAAAGGCAATCCCTGGCGTAATTAAAACTTGCGACAGTAAAAAATTAATTTTTGAATAATTTTCTATAGAAAAGGCAATCCCTGGCGTAATTAAAATTTGCGAAAGTAAAAAATTATTTTTTGAATAATTTACTATAGAAAAGGCAATCCCTGGCGTAATTAAAATTTCCGACAGTAAAAAATTATTTTTTGAAAAATTTACTATAGAAAAGGCAATCCCTGGCGTATTTAAAATTTGCGACAGTAAAAAATAATTTTTTGAATAATTTACTATAGAAAAGGCAATCCCTGGCGTAATTAAAACTTGCGACAGTAAAAAATTAATTTTTGAATAATTTACTATAGAAAAGGCAATCCCTGGCGTAGTTAAAATTTGCGACAGTAAAAAATTATTTTTTTGCAAAATTTACTATAGAAAAGGCAATCCCTGGAGTAATTAAAATTTGCGACAGTAGAAAATAATTTTTTAAAAAATTTACTGTAGAAAAGGCAAACCCTGGCGCAATTAAAATTTGCGAGAGTAAAAAATTATTTTTTGAAAAATTTACTGTAGAAAAGGCAATCCCTGGAGCAATTAAAATTTGCGACAGTAAAATATTATTTTTTTGCAAAATTTACTATAGAAAAGGCAATCCCTGGCGCAATTAAAATTTGCGACAGTAAAAAATTATTTTTTGAATAATTTACTATAGAAAAGGCAATCCCCGGTGCAATTAAAATTTGCGACAGTAAAAAATTATTTTTTGAAAATTTACTATAGAAAAGGCAAATCCTGGCGTATTTAAAATTTGCGACAGTAAAAAATTATTTTTTGCAAAATTTACTATAGAAAGGCAATCCCTGGCGTAATTAAAACTTGCGACAGTAAAAAATTAATTTTTGAATAATTTTCTATAGAAAAGGCAATCCTTGGCGTAATTAAAATTTGTGAAAGTAAAAAATTATTTGTTGAATAATTTACTATAGAAAAGGCAATCCCTGGCGTAATTAAAATTTCCGACAGTAAAAAATTATTTTTTGAAAAATTTACTATAGAAAAGGCAATCCCTGGCGTATTTAAAATTTGCGATAGTAAAAAATTATTTTTTGAATAATTTACTATAGAAAAGGCAATCCCTGGCGTAATTAAAATTTGCGACAGTAAAAAATTAATTTTTGAATAATATACTATAGAAAAGGCAATCCCTGGCGTAATTAAAATTTGCGACAGTAAAAAATTATTTTTTGAATAATTTACTATAGAAAAGGCAATCCCTGGCGTATTTAAAATATGCGACAGTAAAAAATTATTTTTTGAATAATTTACTATAGAAAAGGCAATCCCTGGCGTAATTAAAATTTGCGACAGTAAAAAATTACTTTTTGAATAATTTACTATAGAAAAGGCAATCTCTGGCGTATTTAAAATTTGCGACAGTAAAAAATTATTTTTTGAATAATTTACTATAGAAAAGCCAATCCCTGGCGTAATTAAAATTTGCGACAGTAAAAAATTATTTTTTGAATAATTTACTATAGAAAAGGCAATCCATGGCGTATTTAAAATTTGCGACAGAAAAAAATTATTTTTTGAAAAATTTACTATAGAAAAGGCAATCCCTGGCGTATTTAAAATTTGCGACAGTAAAAAATTATTTTTTGAATAATTTACTATAGAAAAGGCAATCCCTGGCGTAATTAAAATTTGCGACAGTAAAAAATTAATTTTTGAATAATTTACTATAGAAAAGGCAATCCCTGGCGTATTTAAAATTTGCGACAGTAAAAAATTAATTTTTGAAAAATTTACTATAGAAATGGCAATCCCTGGCGTATTTAAAATTTGCGACAGAAAAAAATTATTTTTTGAATAATTTACTATAGAAAGGGCAATCCCTGGCGTAATTAAAACTTGCGACAGTAAAAAATTAATTTTGAAAAATTTACTATAGAAAAGGCAATCCCTGGCGTAATTAAAATTTGCGACAGTAAAAAATTAATTTTTGAAAAATTTACTAAAATTATTACAATATATTCCAAACTTAATAACATAATTAATAAATGTTTACGATTAGATACAAATACTAATAATCTTCTTATAAATAAAATTAATACAAAATTAAAAAATATTATCATTAGTATTAATAGTTTAATAAATCTTGTAAATCAAAATAAAGAATTTTTCTTTTAAAACTTCCCTGGCGTATTTAAAATTTGCGACAGTAAAAAATTATATTTTGCAAAATTTACTATAGAAAAGGCAATCCCTGGCGTAATTAAAATTTGCGACAGAAAAAAAATTATTTTTTGAATAATTTAATATAGAAAAGGCAATCCCTGGCGTATTTAAAATTTGCGACAGAAAAAAATTATATTTTGCAAAATTTACTATAGAAAAGGCAATCCCTGGCGTAATTAAAATTTGCGACAGAAAAAAAATTATTTTTTGAATAATTTAATATAGAAAAGGCAATCCCCGGCGTAATTAAAATTTGCGGCAGTAAAAAATTAATTTTTGAAAATTTACTATAGAAAAGGCAATCCCTGGCGTATTTAATATTTGCGACAGAAAAAAATTATTTTTGAATAATTTACTATAGAAAAGGCAAACCCTGGCGTAATTAAAACTTGCGACAGTAAAAAATTAATTTTTGAAAAATTTACTATAGAAAAGGCAATCCCTGGCATAATTAAAGTTTGCGACAGTAATATATTAATTTTTGAAAAATTTACTAAAATTAATACAATATATTCCAAACTTAATAACATAATTAATAAATGTTTACGATTAGATACAAATACTAATAATCTTCTTATAAATAAAATTAATACAAAAATAAAAAATATTATCATTAGTTTTAATAGTTTAATAAAACATTGGTTTTGTAAATCAAAATTAAGAATTTGTCTTTTAAAACTTCCCTGGCGTATTTAAAATTTGCGACAGTAAAAAATTATTTTTTGAATAATTTACTATAGAAAAGGCAATCCCTGGCGTAATTAAAATTTGCGAAATTAAAAAATTATTTTTTGAATAATTTACTATAGAAAAGGCAATCCCTGGCGTAATTAAAATTTCCGACAGTAAAAAATTATTTTTTGAAAAATTTACTATAGAAAAGGCAATCCCTGGCGTATTTAAAATTTGCGACAGTAAAAAATTATTTTTTGAATAATTTACTATAGAAAAGGCAATCCCTGGCGTATTTAAAATATGCGACAGTAAAAAATTATTTTTTGAATAATTTACTATAGAAAAGGCAATCCCTGGCGTAATTATAATTTCCGACAGTAAAAAATTATTTTTTTGCAAAATTTACTATAGAAAAGGCAATACCTGGCGTAATTAAAATTTGCGACAATAAAAAATTATTTTTTGAATAATTTACTATAGAAAAGGCAATCCCTGGCGTAATTAAAACTTGCGACAGTAAAAAATTAATTTTTGAATAATTTACTATAGAAAAGGCAATCCCTGGCGTAGTTAAAATTTGCGACAGTAAAAAATTATTTTTTTGCAAAATTTACTATAGAAAAGGCAATCCCTGGAGAAATTAAAATTTGCGACAGTAGAAAATAATTTTTTAAAAAATTTACTGTAGAAAAGGCAAACCCTGGCGCAATTAAAATTTGCGAGAGTAAAAAATTATTTTTTGAATAATTTTCTATAGAAAAGGCAATCCCTGGCGCAATTAAAATTTGCGACAGTAAAAAATTATTTTTTGAAAAATTTACTGTAGAAAAGGCAATCCCTGGAGCAATTAAAATTTGCGACAGTAAAATATTATTTTTTTGCAAAATTTACTATAGAAAAGGCAATCCCTGGCGCAATTAAAATTTGCGACAGTAAAAAATTATTTTTTGAATAATTTACTATAGAAAAGGCAATCCCTGGTGCAATTAAAATTTGCGATAGTAAAAAATTATTTTTTGAATAATTTACTATAGAAAAGGCAATCCTTGGCGTAATTAAAATATGCGACAGTAAAAAATTAATTTTTGAATAATATACTATAGAAAAGGCAATCCCTGGCGTAATTAAAATTTGCGACAGTAAAAAATTATTTTTTGAATAATTTACTATAGAAAAGGCAATCCCTGGCGTATTTAAAATATGCGACAGTAAAAAATTATTTTTTGAATAATTTACTATAGAAAAGGCAATCCCTGGCGTAATTAAAATTTGCGACAGTAAAAAATTACTTTTTGAATAATTTACTATAGGAAAGGCAATCTCTGGCGTATTTAAAATTTGCGACAGTAAAAAATTATTTTTTGAATAATTTACTATAGAAAAGCCAATCCCTGGCGTAATTAAAATTTGCGACAGTAAAAAATTATTTTTTGAATAATTTACTATAGAAAAGGCAATCCATGGCGTATTTAAAATTTGCGACAGAAAAAATTATTTTTTGAAAAATTTACTATAGAAAAGGCAATCCCTGGCGTATTTAAAATTTGCGACAGTAAAAAATTATTTTTTGAATAATTTACTATAGAAAAGGCAATCCCTGGCGTAATTAAAATTTGCGACAGTAAAAAATTAATTTTTGAATAATTTACTATAGAAAAGGCAATCCCTGGCGTATTTAAAATTTGCGACAGTAAAAAATTAATTTTTGAAAAATTTACTATAGAAATGGCAATCCCTGGCGTATTTAAAATTTGCGACAGAAAAAATTATTTTTTGAATAATTTACTATAGAAAGGGCAATCCCTGGCGTAATTAAAACTTGCGACAGTAAAAAATTAATTTTTGAAAAATTTACTATAGAAAAGGCAATCCCTGGCGTAATTAAAATTTGCGACAGTAAAAAATTAATTTTTGAAAAATTTACTAAAATTATTACAATATATTCCAAACTTAATAACATAATTAATAAATGTTTACGATTAGATACAAATACTAATAATCTTCTTATAAATAAAATTAATACAAAATTGAAAAATATTATCATTAGTATTAATAGTTTAATAAATCTTGTAAATCAAAATAAAGAATTTTTCTTTTAAAACTTCCCTGGCGTATTTAAAATTTGCGACAGTAAAAAATTATTTTTTGAATAATTTACTATAGAAAAGGCAATCCCTGGCGTAATTAAAATTTGCGACAGTAAAAAATTATTTTTTGAATAAATTACTATAGAAAAGGCAACCCCTGGCGTATTTAAAATTTGCGACAGAAAAAATTATTTTTTGAAAAATTTACTATAGAAAAGGCAATCCCTGGCGTATTTAAAATTTGCGACAGTAAAAAATTATTTTTTGAATAATTTACTATAGAAAAGGCAATCCCTGGCGTAATTAAAACTTGCGACAGTAAAAAATTAATTTTTGCAAAATTTACTATAAAAAAGGCAATCCCTGGCGTATTTAAAATTTGCGACAGAAAAAAATTATATTTTGCAAAATTTACTATAGAAAAGGCAATCCCTGGCGTAATTAAAATTTGCGACAGAAAAAAAATTATTTTTTGAATAATTTAATATAGAAAAGGCAATCCCCGGCGTAATTAAAATTTGCGGCAGTAAAAAATTAATTTTTGAAAAATTTACTATAGAAAAGGCAATCCCTGGCGTATTTAAAATTTGCGACAGAAAAAAATTATTTTTGAATAATTTACTATAGAAAAGGCAAACCCTGGCGTAATTAAAACTTGCGACAGTAAAAAATTAATTTTTGAAAAATTTACTATAGAAAAGGCAATCCCTGGCATAATTAAAATTTGCGACAGTAATATATTAATTTTTGAAAAATTTACTAAAATTAATACAATATATTCCAAACTTAATAACATAATTAATAAATGTTTACGATTAGATACAAATACTAATAATCTTCTTATAAATAAAATTAATACAAAAATAAAAAATATTATCATTAGTTTTAATAGTTTAATAAAACATTGGTTTTGTAAATCAAAATTAAGAATTTGTCTTTTAAAACTTCCCTGGCGTATTTAAAATTTGCGACAGTAAAAAATTATTTTTTGAATAATTTACTATAGAAAAGGCAATCCCTGGCGTAATTAAAATTTGCGAAATTAAAAAATTATTTTTTGAATAATTTACTATAGAAAAGGCAATCCCTGGCGTATTTAAAATTTGCGACAGAAAAAAATTATTTTTTGAAAAATTTACTATAGAAAAGGCAATCCTTGGCGTAGTTAAAATTTGCGACAGTAAAAAATTAATTTTTGAATAATTTACTATAGAAAAGGCAATCCCTGGCGTTTTTAAAATTTGAGACAGTAAAAAATTATTTTTTGAAAAATTTACTATAGAAAAGGCAATCCCTGGCGCAATTAAAATTTGCGACAGTAGAAAATAATTTTTTAAAAAATTTACTGTAGAAAAGGCATTCCCTGGCGCAATTAAAATTTGCGACAGTAAAAAATTAATTTTTGAATAATTTCCTATAGAAAAGGCAATCCCTGGCGCAATTAATTAAAATATGCGACAGTAAAAAATTAATTTTTGAATAATATACTATAGAAAAGGCAATCCCTGGCGTAATTAAAATTTGCGACAGTAAAAAATTATTTTTTGAATAATTTACTATAGAAAAGGCAATCCCTGGCGTATTTAAAATATGCGACAGTAAAAAATTATTTTTTGAATAATTTACTATAGAAAAGGCAATCCCTGGCGTAATTAAAATTTGCGACAGTAAAAAATTATTTTTTGAATAATTTACTATAGAAAAGGCAATCCCTGGCGTATTTAAAATTTGCGACAGAAAAAAATTATTTTTTGAATAATGTACTATAGAAAAGGCAATCCCTGGCGTTATTGAAATTTGCGACAGTAAAAAATTATTTTTTGAATAATTTACTATAGAAAAGGCAATCCCTGGCGTAATTAAAATTTGCGACAGTAAAAAATTATTTTTTGAATAATTTACTATAGAAAAGGCAATCCTTGGCGTAATTAAAACTTGCGACAGTAAAAAGTTATTTTTTGCAAATTTTACTATAGAAAAAGCAATCCCTGGCGTAATTAAAATTTGCGACAGTAAAAAATTAATTTTTGGAAAATTTACTATAGAAAAGGCAATCCCTGGCGTATTTAAAATTTGCGACAGTAAAAAATTATTTTTTGAATAATTTACTATAGAAAAGGCAATCCCTGGTGTAATTAAAATTTGCGACAGTAAAAAATTATTTTTTGCAAAATTTACTATAGAAAAGGCAATCCCTGGCGTAATTAAAATTTGCGACAGTAAAAAATTAATTTTTGAATAATTTACTATAGAAAAGGCAATCCCTGGCATAATTAAAATTTGCGACAGTAAAAAATTAATTTTTGAAAAATTTACTATAGAAAAGGCAATCCCTGGCGTATTTAAAATTTGCGACAGTAAAAAATTATTTTTTGAATAATTTACTATAGAAAAGGCAATCCCTGGCGTAATTAAAATTTGCGACAGTAAAAAATTATTTTTTGAATAATTTACTATAGAAGAGGTAATCCATGGCGTATTTAAAATTTGCGACAGAAAAAAATTATTTTTTGAAAAATTTACTATAGAAAAGGCAATCCCTGGCGTATTTAAAATTTGCGACAGTAAAAAATTATTTTTTGAATAATTTACTATAGAAAAGGCAATCCCTGGCGCAATTAAAATTTGCGCCAGCAAAAATTAATTTGTGGAAAATTTGCTATAGAAAAGGCAATCCCTGGCGCAATTAAAATTTGCGACATTAAAAAATTATTTTTTGAAAAATTTACTATAGAAAAAGCAATCCCTGGCGCAATTAAAATTTGCGACAGTAAAAAATTATTTTTTTGCAAAATTTACTATAGAAAAGGCAATCCCTGGCGCAATTAAAATTTGCGACAGTAAAAAATTATTTTTTGAATAATTTACTATAGAAAAGGCAATCCCTGGCGCAATTAAAATTTGCGACAGTAAAAAATTATTTTTTGAAAAATTTACTATAGAAAAGGCAATCCCTGGCGTAATTAAAATTTGCGACAGTAAAAAATTATTTTTTGAATAATTTACTATAAAAAAGGCAATCCCTGGCGTAATTAAAATTTGCGACAGTAAAAAATTATTTTTTGAAAAATTTACTATAGAAAAGGCAATCCTTGGCGGATTTAAAATTTGCGACAGTAAAAAATTAATTTTTGAAAAATTTACTATAGAAAGGGCAATCCCTGGCGTAATTAAAATTTGCGACAGTAAAAAATTATTTTTTGAATAATTTACTATAAAAAAGGCAATCCTTGGCGTAATTAAAATTTGCGACAGTAAAAAATTATTTTTTGAAAAATTTACTGTAGAAAAGGCAATCCCTGGCGCAATTAAAATTTGCGACAGTAAAAAATTACTTTTTTGCAAAATTTACTATAGAAAAGGCAATCCCTGGCGCAATTATAATTTGAGACAGTATAAAATTAAGTTTTGAAAAATTTACTATAGAAAAGGCAATCCCTGGCGCAATTAAAATTTGCGACAGTAAAAAATTATTTTCTGAAAAATTTACTATAGAAAAAGCAATCCCTGGCGCAATTAAAATTTGCGACAGTAAAAAATTATTTTTTTGCAAAATTTACTATAGAAAAGGCAATCCCTGGCGCAATTAAAATTTGCGACAGTAAAAAATTATTTTTTGAATAATTTACTATAGAAAAGGCAATCCCTGGCGCAATTAAAATTGGCGACAGTAAAAAATTATTTTTTGAAAAATTTACTATAGAAAAGGCAATCCCTGGCGTATTTAAAATTTTCGACAGTAAAAAATTATTTTTTGCAAAATTTACTATAGAAAAGGCAATCCCTGGCGTAATTAAAATTTGCGACAGTAAAAAATTACTTTTTGAATAATTTACTATAGGAAAGGCAATCCCTGGCGTAATTAAAACTTGCGACAGTAAAAAATTAATTTTTGAATAATTTACTATAGAAAAGGCAATCCCTGGCGTAGTTAAAATTTGCGACAATAAAAAATTATTTTTTTGCAAAATTTACTATAGAAGAAGCAATCCCTGGCGCAATTAAAATTTGCGACAGTAAAAAATTAATTTGTGGAAAATTTGCTATAGAAAAGGCAATCCCTGGCGCAATTAAAATTTGCGACAGTAGAAAATTATTTTTTGAAAAATTTACTGTAGAAAAGGCAATCCCTGGCGCAATTAAAATTTGCGACAGTAGAAAATATTTTTTTAAAAAATTTACTGTAGAAAAGGCAATCCCTGGCGCAATTAAAATTTGCGACAGTAAAAAATTATTTTTTGAATAATTTACTATAGAAAAGGCAATCCCTGGCGCAATTAAAATTTGCGACAGTAAAAAATTATTTTTTGAAAAATTTACTGTAGAAAGGCAATCCCTGGCGCAATTAAAATTTGCGAGAGTAAAAAATTATTTTTTTTGCAAAATTTACTATAGAAAAGGCAATCCCTGGCGCAATTAAAATTTGCGACAGTAAAAAATTATTTTTTGAATAATTTACTATAGAAAAGGCAATCCCTGGCGCAATTAAAATTTGCGACAGTAAAAAATTATTTTTTGAAAAATTTACTATAGAAAAGGCAATCCCTGGCGTATTTAAAATTTGCGACAGTAAAAAATTATTTTTTGCAAAATTTACTATAGAAAAGGCAATCCCTGGCGTAATTAAAATTTGCGACAATAAAAAATTATTTTTTGAATAATTTACTATAGAAAAGGCAATCCCTGGCGTAATTAAAACTTGCGACAGTAAAAAATTAATTTTTGAATAATTTACTATAGAAAAGGCAATCCCTGGCGTAATTAAAATTTGCGACAGTAAAAAATTATTTTTTGAATAATTTACTATAGAAAAGGCAATCCCTGGCGTAATTAAAATTTGCGACAGTAAAAAATTATTTTTTGAATAATTTACTATAGAAAAGGCAATCTCTGGCGTAATTAAAACTTGCGAAAGTAAAAAATTAATTTTTGAAAAATTTACTATAGAAAAGGCAATCCCTGGCGTAATTAAAATTTGCGACAGTAAAAAATTATTTTTTGAATAATTTACTATAGAAAAGGCAATCCCTGGCGTAATTAAAATTTGCGACAGTAAAAAATTATTTTTTGAATAATTTACTATAGAAAAGGCAATCCTTGGCGTAATTAAAACTTGCGACAGTAAAAAAATTATTTTTTGCAAAATTTACTATAGAAAAAGCAATCCCTGGCGTAATTAAAATTTGCGACAGTAAAAAATTAATTTTTGAAAAATTTACTATAGAAAAGGCAATCAATGGCGTATTTAAAATTTGCGACAGTAAAAAGTTATTTTTTGAATAATTTACTATAGAAAAGGCAATCCCTGGCGTAAGTAAAATTTGCGACAGTAAAAAATTATTTTTTGCAAAATTTACTATAGAAAAGGCAATCCTTGGCGTAATTAAAATTTGCGACAGTAAAAAATTATGTTTTGAGTAATTTACTATAGAAAAGGCAATCCAAGGCGTATTTAAAATTTGCGACAGAAAAAAAATATTTTTTGAAAAATTTACTATAGAAAAGGCAATCCCTGGCGTATTTAAAATTTGCGACAGTAAAAAATTATTTTTTGAATAATTTACTATAGAAAAGGCAATCCCTGGCGTAATTAAAATTTGCGACAGTAAAAAATTATTTTTTGAATAATTTACTATAGAAAAGGCAATCCCTGGCGTAATTAAAACTTGCGACAGTAAAAAATTAATTTTTGAATAATTTACTATAGAAAAGGCAATCCCTGGCGTAATTAAAATTTGCGACAGTAAAAAATTATTTTTTGAATAATTTACTATAGAAAAGGCAATCCCTGGCGTAATTAAAATTTGCGACAGTAAAAAATTATTTTTTGAATAATTTACTATAGAAAAGGCAATCCCTGGCGTAATTAAAACTTGCGAAAGTAAAAAATTAATTTTTGAAAAATTTACTATAGAAAAGGCAATCCCTGGCGTAATTAAAATTTGCGACAGTAATAAATTATTTTTTGAATAATTTACTATAGAAAAGGCAATCCCTGGCGTAATTAAAATTTGCGAGAGTAAAAAATTATTTTTTGAATAATTTACTATAGAAAAGGCAATCCCTGGCGTAATTAAAATTTGCGACAGTAAAAAATAATTTTTGGAAAAATTTACTATAGAAAAGGCAATCCCTGGCGTATTTAAAATTTGCGACAGTAAAAAATTATTTTTTTGAATAATTTACTATAGAAAAGGCAATCCCTGGCGTAATTAAAATTTGCAACAGTAAAAAATTAATTTTTGAATAATATACTATAGAAAAGGCAATTCCTGGCGTAATTAAAATTTGTGACAGTAAAAAATTATTTTTTGAATAATTTACTATAGAAAAGGCAATCCCTGGCGTAATTAAAATTTGAGACAGTAAAAAATTATTTTTTGAATAATTTACTATAGAAAAGGCAATCCCTGGCGTATTTAAAATTTGCGGCAGAAAAAAATTATTTTTTGAATAATGTACTATAGTAAAGGCAATCCCTGTGCTAATTGAAATTTGCGACAGTAAAAAATTATTTTTTGAATAATTTACTATAGAAAAGGCAATCCCTGGCGTAATTAAAATTTGCGACAGTAAAAAATTATTTTTTGAATAATTTACTATAGAAAAGGCAATCCTTGGCGTAATTAAAACTTGCGACAGTAAAAAAATTATTTTTTGCGAAATTTACTATAGAAAAAGCAATCCCTGGCGTAATTAAAATTTGCGACAGTAAAAAATTAATTTTTGAAAAATTTACTATAGAAAAGGCAATCAATGGCGTATTTAAAATTTGCGACAGTAAAAAGTTATTTTTTGAATAATTTACTATAGAAAAGGCAATCCCTGGCGTAAGTAAAATTTGCGACAGTAAAAAATTATTTTTTGCAAAATTTACTATAGAAAAGGCAATCCTTGGCGTAATTAAAATTTGCGACAGTAAAAAATTAATTTTTGAAAAATTTACTATAGAAAAGGCAATCAATGGCGTATTTAAAATTTGCGACAGCAAAAAGTTATTTTTTGAATAATTTACTATAGAAAAGGCAATCCCTGGCGTAAGTAAAATTTGCGACAGTAAAAAATTATTTTTTGCAAAATTTACTATAGAAAAGGCAATCCTTGGCGTAATTAAAATTTGCGACAGTAAAAAATTATGTTTTGAGTAATTTACTATAGAAAAGGCAATCCAAGGCGTATTTAAAATTTGCGACAGAAAAAAAATATTTTTTGAAAAATTTACTATAGAAAAGGCAATCCCTGGCGTATTTAAAATTTGCGACAGTAAAAAATTATTTTTTGAATAATTTACTATAGAAAAGGCAATCCCTAGCGTAATTAAAATTTGCGACAGTAAAAAATTATTTTTTGAATAATTTACTATAGAAAAGGCAATCCCTGGCGTAATTAAAACTTGCGACAGTAAAAAACTAATTTTTGAATAATTTACTATAGAAAAGGCAATCCCTGGCGTAATTAAAATTTGCGACAGTAAAAAATTATTTTTTGAATAATTTACTATAGAAAAGGCAATCCCTGGCGTAATTAAAATTTGCGACAGTAAAAAATTATTTTTTGAATAATTTACTATAGAAAAGGCAATCCCTGGCGTAATTAAAACTTGCGAAAGTAAAAAATTAATTTTTGAAAAATTTACTATAGAAAAGGCAATCCCTGGCGTAATTAAAATTTGCGACAGTAATAAATTATTTTTTGAATAATTTACTATAGAAAAGGCAATCCCTGGCGTAATTAAAATTTGCGAGAGTAAAAAATTATTTTTTGAATAATCTACTATAGAAAAGGCAATCCCTGGCGTAATTAAAATTTGCGACAGAAAAAAATTATTTTTGGAAAAATTTACTATAGAAAAGGCAATCCCTGGCGTATTTAAAATTTGCGACAGTAAAAAATTATTTTTTTGAATAATTTACTATAGAAAAGGCAATCCCTGGCGTAATTAAAATTTGCAACAGTAAAAAATTAATTTTTGAATAATATACTATAGAAAAGGCAATTCCTGGCGTAATTAAAATTTGTGACAGTAAAAAATTATTTTTTGAATAATTTACTATAGAAAAGGCAATCCCTGGCGTAATTAAAATTTGAGACAGTAAAAAATTATTTTTTGAATAATTTACTATAGAAAAGGCAATCCCTGGCGTATTTAAAATTTGCGACAGAAAAAAATTATTTTTTGAATAATGTACTATAGAAAAGGCAATCCCTGGCCTAATTGAAATTTGCGACAGTAAAAAATTATTTTTTGAATAATTTACTATAGAAAAGGCAATCCCTGGCGTAATTAAAATTTGCGACAGTAAAAAATTATTTTTTGAATAATTTACTATAGAAAAGGCAATCCTTGGCGTAATTAAAACTTGCGACAGTAAAAAAATAATTTTTTGCGAAATTTACTATAGAAAAAGCAATCCCTGGCGTAATTAAAATTTGCGACAGTAAAAAATTAATTTTTGAAAAATTTACTATAGAAAAGGCAATCAATGGCGTATTTAAAATTTGCGACAGTAAAAAGTTATTTTTTGAATAATTTACTATAGAAAATGCAATCCCTGGCGTAAGTAAAATTTGCGACAGTAAAAAATTATTTTTTGCAAAATTTACTATATAAAAGGCAATCCTTGGCGTAATTAAAATTTGCGACAGTAAAAATTATGTTTTGAGTAATTTACTATAGAAAAGGCAATCCATGGCGTATTTAAAATTTGCGACAGAAAAAAATAATTTTTTGAAAAATTTACTATAGAAAAGGCAATCCCTGGCGTATTTAAAATTTGCGACAGTAAAAAATTATTTTTTGAATAATTTACTATAGAAAAGGCAATCCCTGGCGTAATTAAAATTTGCGACAGTAAAAAATTAATTTT
This sequence comes from Dioctria linearis, assembly GCA_963930735.1. Lineage (NCBI taxonomy): Eukaryota > Metazoa > Arthropoda > Insecta > Diptera > Asilidae > Dioctria > Dioctria linearis. Next base: position 31,547 of record CAWVNZ010003006.1, read on the forward strand.
TGAATAATTTACTATAGAAAATGCAATCCCTGGCGTATTTAAAATTTGCGACAGTAAAAAATTAATTTTTGAAAAATTTACTATAGAAAAGGCAATCCCTGGTGTATTTAAAATATGCGACAGAAAAAAATTATTTTTTGAATAATTTACTATAGAAAGGGCAATCCCTGGCGTAATTAAAACTTGCGACAGTAAAAAATTAATTTTTGAAAAATTTACTATAGAAAAGGCAATCCCTGGCTTAATTAAAATTTGCGACAGTAAAAAATTAATTTTTGCAAAATTTACTAAAATTAATACAATATATTCCAAACTTAATAACATAATTAATAAATGTTTACGATTAGATACAAATATTAGTAAACTTCTTATAAATAAAATTAATACAAAAATAAAAAATATTATCATTAGTTTTAATAGTTTAATAAAACATTGGTCTTGTAAATCAAAATTAAGAATTTCTCTTTTAAAACTTCCCTGGCGTATTTAAAATTTGCGACAGTAAAAAATTATTTTTTGAATAATTTACTATAGAAAAGGCAATCCCTGGCGTAATTAAAATTTGCGACATTAAAAAAATATTTTTTGAATAAATTACTATAGAAAAGGCAATCCCTGGCGTATTTAAAATTTGCGACAGAAAAAAATTATTTTTTGAAAAATTTACTATAGAAAAGGCAATCCCTGGCGTATTTAAAAGTTGCGACAGTAAAAAATTATTTTTTGAATAATTTACTATAGAAAAGGCAATCCCTGGCGTAATTAAAATTTGCGACAGTAAAAAATTAATTTTTGAATAATTTACTATAGAAAAGGCAATCCCTGGCGTATTTAAAATTTGCGACAGTAAAAAATTAATTTTTGAAAAATTTACTATAGAAAAGGCAATCCCTGGCGTATTTAAAATTTGCGACAAGAAAAAATTATTTTTTGAATAATTTACTATAGAAAAGGCAATCCCTGGCGTAATTAAAACTTGCGACAGTAAAAAATTAATTTTTGAAAAATTTACTATAGAAAAGGCAATCCTGGCATAATTAAAATTTGCGACAGTAAAAAATTATTTTTTGAATAATTTACTATAGAAAAGGCAATCCCTGGCGTAATTAAAATTTGCGACAGTAAAAAATTATTTTTTTGAATAATTTACTATAAAAAAGGCAATCCCTGGCGTAATTAAAACTTGCGACAGTAAAAAATTAATATTTGCAAAATTTACTATAGAAAAGGCAATCCCTGGCGTATTTAAAATTTCTGACAGAAAAAAATTATTTTTTGCAAACTTTACTATAGAAAAGGCAATCCCTGGCGTAATTAAAATTTGCGACAGAAAAAAAATTATTTTTTGAATAATTTAATATAGAAAAGGCAATCCCTGGCGTATTTAAAATTTGCGACAGAAAAAAATTATTTTTTGAATAATTTACTATAGAAAAGGCAAACTCTGGCGTAATTAAAACTTGCGACAGTAAAAAATTAATTTTTGAAAAATTTACTATAGAAAAGGCAATCCCTGGCGTAATTAAAATTTGCGACAGTAAGAAATTAATTTTTGAAATATTTACTAAAATTAATACAACATATTCCAAACTTAATAACATAATTAATAAATATTTACGATTAGATACAAATACTAATAATCTTCTTATAAATAAAATTAATACAAACATAAAAAATATTATCATTAGTTTTAATAGTTTAAAAAAACATTGGTGTTGTAAATCCAAATTAAGAATTTTTCATTTAAAACTTCCCTGGCGTATTTAAAATTTGCGACAGTAAAAAATTATTTTTAGAATAATTTACTATAGAAAAGACAATCCCTGGCGTAATTAAAATTTGCGACAGTAAAAAATTATTTTTTGAATAATTTACTATAGAAAAGGCAATCCCTGGCGAATTTAAAATTTGCGACAGAAAAAAATTGTTTTTTGAAAAATTTACTATAGAAAAGGCAATCCTTGGCGTATTTAAAATTTGCGACAGTAAAAAATTATTTTTTGAATAATTTACTATAGAAAAGGCAATCCTTGGCGTAATTAAAATTTGCGACAGTAAAAAATTAATTTTTGAATAATTTACTATAGAAAACGCAATCCCTGGCGTATTTAAAATTTGCGACAGTAAAAAATTAATTTTTGAAAAATTTACTATAGAAAAGGCAATCCCTGGCGTATTTAAAATTTGCGACAGAAAAAAATTATTTTTTGAATAATTTACTATAGAAAAGGCAATCCCTGGCGTAATTAAAACTTGCGACAGTAAAAAATTAATTTTTGAAAAATTTACTATAGAAAAGGCAATCTCTGGCGTAATTAAAATTTGCGACAGTAAAAAATTAATTTTTGAATAATTTACTATAGAAAAGGCAATCCCTGGCGTATTTAAAATGTGCGACAGTAAAAAATTAATTTTTGAAAAATTTACTATAGAAAAGGCAATCCCTGGCGTATTTAAAATTTGCGACAGAAGAAAATTAATTTTTGAATAATTTACTATAGAAAAGGCAATCCCTGGCGTATTTAAAATATGCGACATTAAAAAATTATTTTTTGAATAATTTACTATAGAAAAGGCAATCCCTGGCGTAATTAAAACTTGCGACAGTAAAAAATTAATTTTTGAATAATTTACTATAGAAAAGGCAATCCCTGGCGTATTTAAAATTTGGGACAGTAAAAAATTATTTTTTGAATAATTTACTATAGAAAAAGCAATCCCTGCCGTAATTAAAATTTGCGACAGTAAAAAATTAATTTTTGAATAATTTACTATAGAAAAGGCAATCCCTGGCGTAATTAAAATTTGCGACAGTAAAAAATTATTTTTTGAATAATTTACTATAGAAAAGGCAATCCCTGGCGTATTTAAAATATGCGACATTAAAAAATTATTTTTTGAATAATTTACTATAGAAAAGGCAATCCCTGGCGTAATTAAAATTTGCGACAGTAAAAAATTATTTTTTGAATAATTGACTATAGAAAAGGCAATCCCTGGCGTATTTAAAATTTGCGACAGAAAAAAATTATTTTTTGAATAATGTACTATAGAAAAGGCAATCCCTGGCGTATTTAAAATTTGCGACAGTAAAAAATTATTTTTTGAATAATTTACTATAGAAAAGGCAATACCTGGCGTAATTAAAATTTGCGACAGTAAAAAATTAATTTTTGAATAATATACTATAGAAAAGGCAATCCCTGGCGTAATTCAAATTTGCGACAGTAAAAAATTATTTTTTGAATAATTTACTATAGAAAAGGCAATCCCTGGCGTATTTAAAATATGCGACAGTAAAAAATTATTTTTTGAATAATTTACTATAGAAAAGGCAATCCCTGGCGTAATTAAAATTTGCGACAGTAAAAAATTATTTTTTGAATAATTTACTATAGAAAAGGCAATCCCTGGCGTATTTAAAATTTGCGACAGAAAAAAATTATTTATTGAATAATGTACTATAGAAAAGGCAATCCCTGGCGTAATTGAAATTTGCGACAGTAAAAAATTATTTTTTGAATAATTTACTATAGAAAAGGCAATCCCTGGCGTAATTAAAATTTGCGACAGTAAAAAATTATTTTTTGAATAATTTACTATAGAAAAGGCAATTCTTGGCGTAATTAAAACTTGCGACAGTAAAAAAATTTTTGCAAAATTTACTATAGAAAAAGCAATCCCTGGCTTAATTAAAATGTGCGACAGTAAAAAATTAATTTTTGAAAAATTTACTATAGAAAAGGCAATCAATGGCGTATTTAAAATTTGTGACAGTAAAAAATTATTTTTTGAATAATTTACTATAGTAAAGGCAATCCCTGGCGTAATTAAAATTTGCGACAGTAAAAAATTATTTTTTGCAAAATTTACTATAGAAAAGGCAATCCCTGGCGTAATTAAAATTTGCGACAGTAAAAAATTATTTTTTGAATAATTTACTATAGAAAAGGCAATCCATGGCGTATTTAAAATTTTCGACAGAAAAAAATTATTTTTTGAAAAATTTACTATAGAAAAGGCAATCCCTGGCGTATTTAAAATTTGCGACAGTAAAAAATTATTTTTTGAATAATTTACTATAGAAAAGGCAATCCCTGGCGTAATTAAAATTTGCGACAGTAAAAAATTAATTTTTGAAAAATTTACTAAAATTAATACAATATATTCCAAACTTAATAACATAATTAATAAATGTTTACGATTAGATACAAATACTAATAATCTTCTTATAAATAAAATTAATACAAAAATAAAAAAATATTATCATTAGTTTTAATAGTTTAATAAAACATTGGTCTTGTAAATCAAAATTAAGAATTTCTCTTTTAAAACTTCCCTGGCGTATTTAAAATTTGCGACAGTAAAAAATTATTTTTTGAATAATTTACTATAGAAAAGGCAATCCCTGGCGTAATTAAAATTTGCGACAGTAAAAAATTATTTTTTGAATAAATTACTATAGAAAAGGCAATCCCTGGCGTATTTAAAATTTGCGACAGAAAAAAATTATTTTTTGAAAAATTTTCTATAGAAAAGACAATCCCTGGCGTATTTAAAATTTGCGACAGTAAAAAATTATTTTTTGAATAATTTACTATAGAAAAGGCAATCCCTGGCGTAATTAAAATTTGCGACAGTAAAAAATTAATTTTTGAATAATTTACTATAGAAAAGGCAATCCCTGGCGTATTTAAAATTTGCGACAGTAAAAAATTAATTTTTGAAAAATTTACTATAGAAAAGGCAATCCCTGGCGTATTTAAAATTTGCGACAGTAAAAAATTATTTTTTGAATAATTTACTATAGAAAAGGCAATCCCTGGCGTAATTAAAACTTGCGACAGTAAAAAATTAATTTTTGAAAAATTTACTATAGAAAAGGCAATCCCTGGCGTAATTAAAATTTGCGACAGTAAAAAATTATTTTTTGAATAATTTACTATAGAAAAGGCAATCCCTGGCGTAATTAAAATTTGCGACAGTAAAACATTATTTTTTTGAATAATTTACTATAGAAAAGGCAATCCCTGGCGTAATTAAAACTTGCGACAGTAAAAAATTAATTTTTGCAAAATTTACTATAGAAAAGGCAATCCCTGGCGTATTTAAAATTTGCGACAGAAAAAAATTATTTTTTGCAAACTTTACTATAGAAAAGGCAATCCCTGGCGTAATTAAAATTTGCGACAGAAAAAAATTATTTTTTGAATAATTTAATATAGGAAAGGCAATCCCCGGCGTAATTAAAATTTGCGACAGTAAAAAATTAATTTTTGAAAAATTTACTATAGAAAAGGCAATCCCTGGCGTATTTGAAATATGCGACAGAAAAAAATTATTTTTTGAATAATTTACTATAGAAAAGGCAAACCCTGGCGTAATTAAAACTTGCGACAGTAAAAAATTAATTTTTGAAAAATTTACTATAGAAAAGGCAATCCCTGGCGTAATTAAAATTTGCGACAGTAAAAAATTAATTTTTGAAAAATTTACTAAAATTAATACAATATATTCCAAACTTAATAACATAATTAATAAATGTTTACAATTAGATACAAATACTAATAATATTCTTAAAAATAAAATTAATACAAACATAAAAAATATTATCATTAGTTTTAATAGTTTAATAAAACATTGGTCTTGTAAATCAAAATTAAGAATTTTTCTTTTAAAACTTCCCTGGCGTATTTAAAATTTGCGACAGTAAAAAATTATTTTTTGAATAATTTACTATAGAAAAGGCAATCCCTGGCGTAATTAAAACTTGCGACAGTAAAAAATTAATTTTTGCAAAATTTACTATAGAAAAGGCAATGCTTGGCGTATTTAAAATTTGCGACAGAAAAAAATTATTTTTTGCAAAATTTACTATAGAAAAGGCAATCCCTGGCGTAATTAAAATTTGCGACAGAAAAAAAATTATTTTTTGAATAATTTACTATAGAAAAGGCAATCCCTGGCGTAATTAAAATTTGCGACAGTAAAAAATTATTTTTTGAATAATTTACTATAGAAAAGGCAATCCCTGGCGTAATTAAAATTTGCGACAGTAAAAAATTATTTTTTGAATAATTTACTATAGAAAAGGCAATCCCTGGAGTATTTAAAATTTGCGACAGTAAAAAATTATTTTTTGCAAAATTTACTATGGAAAAGGCAATCCCTGGAGTAATTAAAATTTGCGACAGTAAAAAATTATTTTTGAAAAATTTACTATAGAAAAGGCAATCCCTGGCGTAATTAAAACTTGCGATAGTAAAAAATTAATTTTTGAATAATTTACTATAGAAAAGGCAATCCCTGGCGTATTTAAAATATGCGACAGTAAAAAATTATTTTTTGAATAATTTACTATAGAAAAGGCAATTCCTGGCGTAATTAAAATTTGCGACAGTAAAAAATTATTTTTTGAATAATTTACTATAGAAAAGGCAATCCCTGGCGTAATTAAAATTTGCGACAGTAAAAAATAATTTTTTGAAAAATTTACTATAGAAAAGGCAATCCCTGGCGTATTTAAAATTTGCGACAGTAAAAAATTATTTTTTGAATAATTTACTATAGAAAAGGCAATCCCTGCCGTAATTAAAATTTGCGACAGTAAAAAATTAATTTTTGAATAATTTACAATAGAAAAGGCAATCCCTGTCGTAATTATAATTTGTGACAAAAAAAATTATTTTTTGAATAATTTACTATAGAAAAGGCAATCCCTGGCGTATTTAAAATATGCGACAGTAAAAAATTATTTTTTGAATAATTTACTATAGAAAAGGCAATCCCTGGCGTAATTAAAATTAGCGACAGTAAAAAATTATTTTTTGAATAATTGACTATAGAAAAGGCAATCCCTGGCGTATTTAAAATTTGCGACAGAAAAAATTATTTTTTGAATAATCTACTATAGAAAAGGCAATCCCTGGCGTAATTGAAATTTGCGACAGTAAAAAAAATATTTTTTGAATAATTTACTTAGAAAAGGCAATCCCTGGCGTAGTTAAAATTTGCGACAGTAAAAAATTAATTTTTGAATAATTTACTATAGAAATGGCAATCCCTGGCGTAATTAAAATTTGCGACAGTAAAAAATTATTTTTTGAATAATTTACTATAGAAAAGGCAATCCCTGGCGTAATTAAAATTTGCGAGAGTAAAAAATTATTTTTTGAATAATTTACTATAGAAAAGGCAATCCCTGGCGTAATTAAAACTTGCGACAGTAAAAAATTATTTTTGCTAAATTTACTATTGAAAAGGCAATCCCTGGCGTAATTAAAATTTGCGACAGTAAAAAATTATTTTTTGCAAAATTTTCTATAGAAAAGGCAATCCCTGGCGTATTTAAAATTTGCGACATAAAAAAATTATTTTTTGAAAAATTTACTGTAAAAAAAGCAATCCCTGGCGCAATTAAAATTTGCGACAGTAAAAAATTATTTTTTTGCAAATTTTACTATAGAAAAGGCAATCCCTGGCGCAATTAAAATTTGCGACAGTAAAAAATTAATTTGTGAAAAATTTACTATATAAAAGGCAATCCCTGGCGCAATTAAAATTTGCGACAGTATAAAATTATTTTTTGAAAAATTTACTGTAGAAAAGGCAATCCCTGGCGCAATTAAAATTTGCGACAGTAAAAAATTATTTTTTGTAAAATTTACTATAGAAAGGGCAATCCCTGGCGCAATTAAAATTTGCGACAGTATAAAATTAAATTTTGAAAAATTTACTATAGAAAAGGCAATTCCTGGCGTATTTAAAATTTGCGACAGGAGAAAATTATTTTTTGAAAAATTTACTATAGAAAAGGCAATCCCTGGCGCAATTAAAATTTGCGACAATAAAAAATTAAATTGTGAAAAATTTACTATAGAAAAGGCAATCCCTGGCGCAATTAAAATTTGCGACAGTAAAAAATTAATTTGTGAAAAATTTACTGCAGAAAAGGCAATCGCTGGCGCAATTAAAATTTGCGACAGTAAAAAATTATTTTTTGAAAAATTTACTATAGAAAAGGCAATCCCTGGCGTATTTAAAATATGCGACAGTTAAAAATTATTTTTTGCAAAATTTACTATAGAAAAGGCAATCCCTGGCGTAATTAAAATTTGCGACAGTAAAAAATTATTTTTTGAATAATTTACTATTGAAAAGGCAATCCCTGGCGTAATTAAAACTTGCGACAGTAAAAAATTAATTTTTGAATAATTTACTATAGAAAAGGCAATCCCTGGCGTAATTAAAATTTGCGACAGTAAAAAATTAATTTTTGAATAATTTACTATAGAAAAGGCAATCCCTGGAGTATTTAAAATTTGCGACAGTAAAAAATTATTTTTTGCAAAATTTACTATAGAAAAGGCAATACCTGGCGTAATTAAAATTTGCGACACTAAAAAATTATATTTTGTATAATTTACTATAGAAAAGGCAATCCCTGGCGTAATTAAAACTTGCGACAGTAAAAAATTATTTTTTGAATAATTTACTATAGTAAAGGCAATTCCTGGCGTAATTAAAATTTGCGACATTAAAAAATTAGTTTTTGAATAATTTACTATAGGAAAGGCAATCCCTGGCGTAATTAAAATTTGCGACAGTAAAAAATTATTTTTTGAATAATTTACTACAGAAAAGGCAATCCCTGGCGTAATTAAAACTTGCGACAGTAAAAAATTAATTTTTGAAAAATTTACTATAGAAAAGGCAATCGCTGGCGTAATTAAAATTTGCGACAGTAAAAAATTATTTTTTGAAAAATTTACTATCGAAAAGGCAATCCCTGGCGTATTTAAAATATGCGACAGTAAAAAAATATTTTTTGAATATTTTACTATAGAAAAGGCAATTCCTGGCGTAATTAAAATTTGCGACAGTAAAAAATTATTTTTTGAATAATTTACTATAGAAAAGGCAACCCCTGGCGTAATTAAAATTTGCGACAGTAAAAAATAATTTTTTGAAAAATTTACTATAGAAAAGGCAATCGCTGGCGTATTTAAAATTTGCGACAGTAAAAAATTATTTTTTGAATAATTTACTATAGAAAAGGCAATCCCTGCCGTAATTAAAATTTGCGACAGTAAAAAATTAATTTTTGAATAATTTACTATAGAAAAGGCAAACCCTGGCGTAATTAAAATTTGCGACAGTAAAAAATTATTTTTTGAATAATTGACTATAGAAAAGGCAATCCCTGGCGTATTTAAAATTTGCGACAGAAAAAAATTATTCTTTGAATAATGTACTATAGAAAAGGCAATCCCTGGCGTAATTGAAATTTGCGACAGTAAAAAAATTATTTTTTGAATAATTTACTTAGAAAAGGCAATCCCTGGCGTAATTAAAATTTGCGACAGTAAAAAATTAATTTTTGAATAATTTACTATAGAAATGGCAATCCCTGGCGTAATTAAAATTTGCGACAGTAAAAAATTAATTTTTGAATAATTTGCTATAGAAAAGGCAATCCCTGGCGTAATTAAAATTTGCGAGAGTAAAAAATTATTTTTTGAATAATTTACTATAGAAAAGGCAATCCCTGGCGTAATTGAAATTTGCGACAGTAAAAAATTATTTTTTGAATAATTTACTATAGAAAAGGCAATCCCTGTCGTAATTAAAACTTGCGACAGTAAAAAATTAATTTTTGAAAAATTTGCTATAGAAAAGGCAATCGCTGGCTTAATTAAAATTTGCGACAGTAAAAAATTATTTTTTGAAAAATTTACTTTCGAAAAGGCAATCCCTGGCGTATTTAAAATTTGCGACAGTAGAAAATTATTTTTTTGCAAATTTTACTATAGAAAAGGTAATCCCTGGCTTAATTAAAATTTGCGACAGTAAAAAAATAATTTGTGAAAAATTTACTATATAAAAGGCAATCCCTGGCGTAATTAAAATTTGGGACAGTAAAAAATTAATTTTTGAATAATTTACTATAGAAAAGGCAATCCCTGGCGTAATTAAAATTTGCGACAGTAAAAAATTAATTTTTGAATAATTTACTATAGAAATGGCAATCCCTGGCGTAATTAAAATTTGCGACAGTAAAAAATTATTTTTTGAATAATTGACTATAGAAAAGGCAATCCCTGGCGTATTTAAAATTTGCGACAGAAAAAAATTATTCTTTGAATAATTTACTATATAAAAGGCAATCCCTGGCGTAATTGAAATTTGCGACAGTAAAAAAATTATTTTTTGAATAATTTACTTAGAAAAGGCAATCCCTGGCGTAATTAAAATTTGCGACAGTAAAAAATTAATTTTTGAATAATTTACTATAGAAAAGGCAATCCCTGGCGTATTTAAAATTTGCGACAGTAAAAAATTAATTTTTGAAAAATGTACTATAGAAATGCAATCCCTGGCGTATTTAAAATTTGCGACAGAAAAAAATTATTTTTTGAAGAATTTACTATAGAAAGGGCAATCCCTGGCCTAATTAAAACTTGCGACAGTAAAAAATTAATTTTTGAAAAATTTACTATAGAAAAGGCAATCCCTGGCGTAATTAAAATTTGCGACAGTAAAAAATTAATTTTTGAAAAATTTACTAAAATTAATACAATATATTCAAAACTTAATAACATAATTAATAAATTTTTACGATTAGATACAAATGCTAATAATCTTCTTATAAATAAAATTAATACAAAAATAAAAATTATTATCATTAGTTTTAATAGTTTAATAAATCATTGGTCTTGTAAATCAAAATAAAGAATTTTTCTTTTAAAACGTCTCGGGCGTATTTAAAATTTGCGACAGTAAAAAATTATTTTTTGAATAATTTACTATAGAAAAGGCAATCCCTGGGGTAATTAAAATTTGCGACAGTAAAAAACTATTTTTTGAATAAATTACTATAGAAAAGGCAATCCCTGGCGTATTTAAAATTTGCGACAGAAAAAAATTATTTTTTGTAAAATTTACTATAGAAAAGGCAATCCCTGGCGTATTTAAAATTTGCGACAGTAAAAAATTATTTTTTGAATAATTTACTATAGAAAAGGCAATCCCTGGCGTAAGTAAAACTTGCGACAGTAAAAAATTAATTTTTGCAAAATTTATTATAAAAAAGGCAATCCCTGGCGTATTTAAAATTTGCGACAGAAAAAAATTATATTTTGCAAAATTTACTATAGAAAATGCAATCCCTGGCGTAATTAAAATTTGCGACAGAAAAAAAAATTATTTTTTGAAAAATTTACTATAGAAAAGGCAATCCCTGGCGTATTTAAAATTTGCGACAGAAAAAAATTATTTTTTGAAAAATTTACTATAGATAAGGCAATCCTTGGCGTAATTAAAATTTGCGACAGTAAAAAATTAATTTTTGAATAATTTACTATAGAAAAGGCAATCCCTGGCGTATTTAAAATTTGAGACAGTAAAAAATTATTTTTTGAAAAATTTACTATAGAAAAGGCAATCCCTGGCGCAATTAAAATTTGCGACAGCAGAAATTAATTTGTGGAAAATTTGCTATAGAAATGCAATCCCTGGCGCAATTAAAATTTGCGACAGTAGAAAATTATTTTTTGAAAAATTTACTGTAGAAAAGGCAATCCCTGGCGCAATTAAAATTTGCGACAGTAGAAAATAATTTTTTGAAAAATTTACTGTAGAAAAGGCAATCCCTGGCGCAATTAAAATTTGCGAAAGTAAAAAAATATTTTTTGAATAATTTCCTATAGAAAAGGCAATCCCTGGCGCAATTAAAATTTGCGACAGTAAAAAATTATTTTTTGAATAATTTACTATAGAAAAGGCAATCCCTGGCGCAATTAAAATTTGCGACAGTAAAAAAATATTTTTTGAAAAATTTACTATAGAAAAGGCAATCCCTGGCGTATTTAAAATTTGCGACAGTAAAAAATTATTTTTTGCAAAATTTACTATAGAAAAGGCAATCCCTGGCGTAATTAAAATTTGCGACAGTATAAAATTAAATTTTGAAAAATTTACTATAGAAAAGGCAATCCCGGGCGCAATTAAAATTTCCGACAGTAAAAAATTATTTTTTGCAAAATTTACTATACTAAAGGCAATCCCTGGCGTAATTAAAATTTGCGACAGTAAAAAATTAGTTTTTGAAAAATTTACTGTAGAAAAGGCAATCCCTGGCGCAATTAAAATTTGCGACAGTAAAAAATTATTTTTTGAATAATTTACTATAGAAAAGGCAATCCCTGGCGTATTTAAAATTTGCGACAGTATAAAATTAAATTTTGAAAAATTTAATATAGAAAAGGCAATACCTGGCGCAATTAAAATTTGCGACAGTAAAAAATTATTTTTTGCAAAATTTACTATAGAAAAGGCAATGCCTGGCGTAATTAAAATTTGCGACAGTAAAAAATTATTTTTTGAATAATTTACTATAGAAAAGGCAATCCCTGGATTAGTTAAAATTTGCGACAGTAAAAAATTATTTTTTTGCAAAATTTACTATAGAAAAGGCAATCCCTGGCGCAATTAAAATTTGCGATAGCAAAAATTAATTTGTGGAAAATTTGCTATAGAAAAGGCAATCCCTTGCGCAATTAAAATTTGCGACAGTAAAAAATTATTTTTTGAATAATTTCCTATAGAAAAGGCAATCCCTGGCGCAATTAAAATTTGCGACAGTAAAAAATTATTTTTTGAATAATTTACTATAGAAAAGGCAATCCCTGGCGTAATTAAAACTTGCGGCAGTAAAAAATAATTTTTTGAAAAATTTACTATAGAAAAGGCAATCCCTGGCGTAATTAAAATTTGCGACAGTAAAAAATTATTTTTTGAAAAATTTACTATAGAAAAGGCAATCCTTGGCGGATTTAAAATTTGCGACAGTAAAAAATTAATTTTTGAAAAATTTACTATAGAAAGGGCAATCCCTGGCGTAATTAAAATTTGCGACAGTAAAAAATTATTTTTTGAATAATTTACTATAAAAAAGGCAATCCCTGGCGTAATTAAAACTTGCGACAGTAAAAAATTAATTTTTGAATTATTTACTATAGAAAAGGCAATCCCTGGCGTAGTTAAAATTGGCAACAGTAAAAAATTATTTTTTTGCAAAATTTACTATAGAAAAGGCAATTCCTGGAGCAATTAAAATTTGCGACAGTAAAAAATTAATTTGTGGAAAATTTGCTATAGAAAAGGCAATCCCTGGCGCAATTAAAATTTGCGACAGTAGAAAATAATTTTTTAAAAAATTTACTGTAGAAAAGGCAATCCCTGGCGCAATTAAAATTTGCGACAGTAAAAAATTATTTTTTGAATAATTTACTATAGAAAAGGCAATCCTTGGCGCAATTAAAATTTGCGACAGTAAAAAATTATTTTTTGAAAAATTTACTGTAGAAAAGGCAATCCCTGGCGCAATTAAAATTTGCGACAGTAAAAAATTATTTTTTTGCAAAATTTACTATAGAAAAGGCAAACCCTGGCGCAATTAAAATTTGCGACAGTAAAAAATTATTTTTTGAATAATTTACTATAGAAAAGGCAATCCCTGGCGCAATTAAAATTTGCGACAGTAAAAAATTATTTTTTGAAAAATTTACAATAGAAAAGGCAATCCCTGGCGTATTTAAAATTTGCGACAGTAAAAAATTATTTTTTGCAAAATTTACTATAGAAAAGGCAATCCCTGGCGTAATTAAAATTTGCGACAGTAAAAAATTATTTTTTGAATAATTTACTATAGAAAAGGCAATCCCTGGCGTAATTAAAACTTGCGACAGTAAAAAATTAATTTTTGAATAATTTACTATAGAAAAGGCAATCCCTGGCGTAGTTAAAATTGGCGACAGTAAAAAATTATTTTTTTGCAAAATTTACTATAGAAAAGGCAATTCCTGGAGCAATTAAAATTTGCGACAGTAAAAAATTAATTTGTGGAAAATTTGCTATAGAAAAGGCAATCCCTGGCGCAATTAAAATTTGCGACAGTAGAAAATTATTTTTTGAAAAATTTACTGAAGAAAAGGCAATCCCTGGCGCAATTAAAATTTGCGACAGTAGAAAATAATTTTTTAAAAAATTTACTGTAGAAAAGGCAATCCCTGGCGCAATTAAAATTTGCGACAGTAAAAAATTATTTTTTGAATAATTTACTATAGAAAAGGCAATCCCTGGCGCAATTAAAATTTGCGACAGTAAAAAATTATTTTTTTGCAAAATTTACTATAGAAAAGGCAATCCCTGGCGCAATTAAAATTTGCGACAGTAAAAAATTATTTTTTGAATAATTTACTATAGAAAAGGCAATCCCTGGCGCAATTAAAATTTGCGACAGTAAAAAATTATTTTTTGAAAAATTTACTATAGAAAAGGCAATCCCTGGCGTATTTAAAATTTGCGACAGTAAAAAATTATTTTTTGCAACATTTACTATAGAAAAGGCAATCCCTGGCGTAATTAAAATTTGCGACAGTAAAAAATTATTTTTTGAATAATTTACTATAGAAAAGGCAATCCCTGGCGTAATTAAAACTTGCGACAGTAAAAAATTAATTTTTGAATAATTTACTATAGAAAAGGCAATCCTTGGCGTAATTAAAATTTGCGACAGTAAAAAATTATTTTTTGAATAATTTACTATAGAAAAGGCAATCCCTGGCGTATTTAAAATTTGCGACAGTAAAAAATTATTTTTTGAATAATTTACTATAGAAAATGCAATCCATGGCGTAATTAAAACTTGCGAAAGTAAAAAATTAATTTTTGAAAAATTTACTATAGAAAAGGCAATCCCTGGCGTAATTAAAATTTGCGACAGTAAAAAATAATTTTTTGAAAAATTTTTACTATACAAAAGGCAATCCCTGGCGTATTTAAAATATGCGACAGTAAAAAATTATTTTTTGAATAATTTACTATAGAAAAGGCAATCCCTGGCGTAATTAAAATTTGCGACAGTAAAAAATTATTTTTTGAATAATTTACTATAGAAAAGGCAATCCCTGGCGTAATTAAAATTTGCGACAGTAAAAAATTATTTTTTGAATAATTTACTATAGAGAAGGCATTCCTGGCGTAATTAAAACTTGCGAAAGTAAAAAATTAATTTTTGAAAAATCTACTATAGAAAAGGCAATCCCTGGCGTAATTAAAATTTGCGACAGTAAAAAATTATTTTTTGAAAAATTTACTATAGAAAAGGCAATCCCTGGCGTAATTAAAATTTGCGACCGTAAAAAATTCTTTTTTGAATAATTTACTATAGAAAAGGCAATCCCTGGCGTAATTAAAACTTGCGACAGTAAAAAATTAATTTTTGAATAATTTACTATAGAAAAGGCAATCCCTGGCGTAATTAAAATTTGCGACCGTAAAAAATTCTTTTTTGAATAATTTACTATAGAAAAGGCAATCCCTGGCGTAATTAAAACTTGCGACAGAAAAAAATTATTTTTTGAATAATGTACTATAGAAAAGGCAATCCCTGGCCTAATTGAAATTTGGGACAGTAAAAAATTATTTTTTGAATAATTTACTAGAGAAAAGGCAATCCCTGGCGTAATTAAAATTTGCGACAGTAAAAAATTGTTTTTTGAATAATTTACTATAGAAAAGGCAATCCTTGGCGTATTTAAAATTTGCGACAGTAAAAAATTAATTTTTGAAAAATTTACTATAGAAAAGGCAATCCCTGGCGTATTTAAAATTTGCGACAGAAAAAAATTATTTTTTGAAAAATTTACTATAGAAAAGGCAATCTCTGGCGTATTTAAAAGTTGCGACAGTAAAAAATTACTTTTTGAATAATTTTCTATAGAAAAGGCAATCCCTGGCGTAATTAAAATTTGCGACAGTAAAAAATTAATTTTTGAATAGTTTACTATAGAAAAGGCAATACCTGGCGTATTTAAAATTTGCGACAGTAAAAAATTAATTTTTGAAAAATTTACTATAGAAAAGGCAATCCCTGGCGTATTTAAAATTTGCGACAGAAAAAAATTATTTTTTGAAAAATTTACTATATAAAAGGCAATCAATGGCGTATTTAAAATTTGCGACAGTAAAAAATTATTTTTTGAATAATTTACTATAGAAAAGGCAATCCCTGGCGTAAGTAAAATTTGCGACAGTAAAAAATTATTTTTTGCAAAATTTACTATAGAAAAAGCAATCCCTGGCGTAATTAAAATTTGCGACAGTAAAAAATTAATTTTTGAAAAATTTACTATATAAAAGGCAATCAATGGCGTATTTAAAATTTGCGACAGTAAAAAATTATTTTTTGAATAATTTACTATAGAAAAGGCAATCCCTGGCGTAAGTAAAATTTGCGACAGTAAAAAATTATTTTTTGCAAAATTTACTATAGAAAATGCAATCCTTGGCGTAATTAAAATTTGCGACAGTAAAAAATTATGTTTTGAGTAATTTACTATAGAAAAGGCAATCCATGGCGTATTTAAAATTTGCGACAGAAAAAAATTATTTTTTGAAAAATTTACTATAGAAAAGGCAATCCCTGGCGTATTTAAAATTTTCGACAGTAAAAAATTATTTTTTGAATAATATACTATAGAAAAGGCAATCCCTGGCGTAATTAAAATTTGCGACAGTAAAAAATTAATTTTTGAATAATTTACTATAGAAAAGGCAATCCCTGGCGTATTTAAAATTTGCGACAGTAAAAAATTAATTTTTGAAAAATTTACTATAGAAAAGGCAATCCCTGGTGTATTTAAAATTTGCGACAGAAAAAAATTATTTTTTGAATAATTTACTATAGAAAGGGCAATCCCTGGCGTAATTAAAACTTGCGACAGTAAAAAATTAATTTTTGAAAAATTTACTATAGAAAAGGCAATCCCTGGCGTAATTAAAATTTGCGACAGTAAAAAATTAATTTTTGAAAAATTTACTAAAATTAATACAATATATTCCAAACTTAATAACATAATTAATAAATGTTTACGATTAGATACAAATACTAATAATTTTCTTATAAATAAAATTAATACAAAAATAAAAAATATTATCATTAGTTTTAATAGTTTAATAAAACATTGGTCTTGTAAATCAAAATTAAGAATTTCTCTTTTAAAACTTCCCTGGCGTATTTAAAATTTGCGACAGTAAAAAATTATTTTTTGAATAATTTACTATAGAAAAGGTAATCCCTGGCGTAATTAAAATTTGCGACAGTAAAAAATTAGTTTTTGAATAAATTACTATAGAAAAGGCAATCCCTGGCGTATTTAAAATTTGCGACAGAAAAAAATTATTTTTTGAAAAATTTACTATAGAAAAGGCAATCCCTGGCGTATTTAAAAGTTGCGACAGTAAAAAATTATTTTTTGAATAATTTACTATAGAAAAGGCAATCCCTGGCGTAATTAAAATTTGCGACAGTAAAAAATTAATTTTTGAATAGTTTACTATAGAAAAGGCAATACCTGGCGTATTTAAAATTTGCGACAGTAAAAAATTAATTTTTGAAAAATTTACTATAGAAAAGGCAATCCCTGGCGTATTTAAAATTTGCGACAGGGAAAAATTATTTTTTGAATAATTTACTATAGAAAAGGCAATCCCTGGCGTAATTAAAACTTGCGACAGTAAAAAATTAATTTTTGAAAAATTTACTATAGAAAAGGCAATCCCTGGCGTATTTAAAATTTGCGACAGAAAAAAATTATTTTTTGAATAATTTACTATAGAAAAGGCAATCCCTGGCGTAATTAAAACTTGCGATAGTAAAAAATTAATTTTTGAAAAATTTACTATAGAAAAGAAAATCCCTGGCGTAATTAAAATTTGCGACAGTAAAAAATTATTTTTTGAATAATTTACTATAGAAAAGGCAATCCCTGGCGTAATTAAAATTTGCGACTGTAAAAAATTATTTTTTGAATAATTTACTATAGAAATGGCAATCCCTGGCGTAATTAAAACTTGCGACAGTAAAAAATTAATTTTTGCAAAATTTACTATAGAAAAGGCAAACCCTGGCGTATTTAAAATTTGCGACAGAAAAAAATTATTTTTTGCAAAATTTACTATAGAAAAGGCAATCCCTGGCGTAATTAAAATTTGCGACAGAAAAAAAATTATTTTTTGAATAATTTACTATAGAAAAGGCAATCCCTGGCGTAATTAAAATTTGCGACAGTAAAAAATTATTTTTTGAATAATTTACTATAGAAAAGGCAATCCCTGGAGTATTTAAAATTTGCGACAGTAAAAAATTATTTTTTGCAAAATTTACTATAGAAAAGGCAATTCCTGGCGTAATTAAAATTTGCGACAGTAAAAAATTATTTTTTGTATAATTTACTATAGAAAAGGCAATCCCTGGCGTAATTAAAACTTGCGACAGTAAAAAATTATTTTTTGAATAATTTACTATAGAAAAGGCAATCCCTGGCGTAATTAAAATTTGCGACAGTAAAAAATAATTTTTTGAAAAATTTACTATAGAAAAGGCAATCCCTGGCGTATTTAAAATTTGCGACAGTAAAAAATTATTTTTTGAATAATTTACTATAGAAAAGACAATCCCTGCCGTAATTAAAATTTGCGACAGTAAAAAATTAATTTTTGAATAATTTACTATAGAAAAGGCAATCCCTGGCGTAATTAAAATTTGCGACAGTAAAAATTATTTTTTGAATAATTTACTATAGAAAAGGCAATCCCTGGCGTATTTAAAATATGCGACAGTAAAAAATTATTTTTGAATAATTTACTATAGAAAAGGCAATCCCTGGCGTAATTAAAATTTGCGACAGTAAAAAATTATTTTTTGAATAATTGACTATAGAAAAGGCAATCCCTGGCGTATTTAAAATTTGCGACAGAAAAAAATAATTTTTTGAAAAATTTACTATAGAAAAGGCAATCCCTGGCGTATTTAAAATTTGCGACAGTAAAAAATTATTTTTGAATAATTTACTATAGAAAAGACAATCCCTGCCGTAATTAAAATTTGCGACAGTAAAAAATTAATTTTTGAATAATTTACTATAGAAAAGGCAATCCCTGGCGTAATTAAAATTTGCGACAGTAAAAAATTATTTTTTTGAATAATTTACTATAGAAAAGGCAATCCCTGGCGTATTTAAAATATGCGACAGTAAAAAATTATTTTTTGAATAATTTACTATAGAAAAGGCAATCCCTGGCGTAATTAAAATTTGCGACAGTAAAAAATTATTTTTTGAATAATTGACTATAGAAAAGGCAATCCCTGGCGTATTTAAAATTTGCGACAGAAAAAAATTATTTTTTGAATAATGTACTATAGAAAAGGCAATCCCTGGCGTATTTAAAATTTGCGACAGTAAAAAATTATTTTTTGAATAATTTACTATAGAAAAGGCAATCCCTGGCGTAATTAAAATTTGCGACAGTAAAAAATTATTTTTTGAATAATTTACTATAGAAAAGGCAATCCCCGGCGTAATTAAAATTTGCGACAGTAAAAAATTATTTTTGAATAATTTACTATAGAAAAGGCAATCCTTGGCGTAACTAAAACTTGCGACAGTAAAAAATTTTTTTTGCAAATTTTACTATAGAAAAAGCAATCCCTGGCGTAATTAAAATGTGCGACAGTAAAAAATTAATTTTTGAAAAATTTACTATAGAAAAGGCAATCAATGGCGTATTTAAAATTTGCGACAGTAAAAAATTTTTTTTGAATAATTTACTATAGAAAAGGCAATCCCTGGCGTAATTAAAATTTGCGACAGTAAAAAATTATTTTTGCAAAATTTACTATAGAAAAGGCAATCCCTGGCGTAATTAAAATTTGCGAGAGTAAAAAATTATTTTTGAATAATTTACTATAGAAAAGGCAATCCATGGCGTATTTAAAATTTGCGACAGAAAAAAATTATTTTTTGAAAAATTTACTATAGAAAAGGCAATCCCTGGCGTATTTAAAATTTTCGACAGTAAAAAACTATTTTTTGAATAATTTACTATAGAAAAGGCAATCCCTGGCGTATTTAAAATTTGCGACAGTAAAAAATTATTTTTTGAATAATTGACTATAGAAAAGGCAATCCCTGGCGTATTTAAAATTTGCGACAGAAAAAAATAATTTTTTGAAAAATTTACTATAGAAAAGGCAATCCCTGGCGTATTTAAAATTTGCGACAGTAAAAAATTATTTTTTGAATAATTTACTATAGAAAAGACAATCCCTG
Organism: Dioctria linearis; assembly: GCA_963930735.1. Taxonomy (NCBI): domain Eukaryota; kingdom Metazoa; phylum Arthropoda; class Insecta; order Diptera; family Asilidae; genus Dioctria; species Dioctria linearis. The sequence continues at coordinate 51,721 of CAWVNZ010003006.1, forward strand.
CCGTAATTAAAATTTGCGACAGTAAAAAATTAATTTTTGAATAATTTACTATAGAAAAGGCAATCCCTGGCGTAATTAAAATTTGCGACAGTAAAAAATTATTTTTTGAATAATTTACTATAGAAAAGGCAATCCCTGGCGTATTTAAAATATGCGACAGTAAAAAATTATTTTTTGAATAATTTACTATAGAAAAGGCAATCCCTGGCGTAATTAAAATTTGCGACAGTAAAAAATTATTTTTTGAATAATTGACTATAGAAAAGGCAATCCCTGGCGTATTTAAAATTTGCGACAGAAAAAAATTATTTTTTGAATAATGTACTATAGAAAAGGCAATCCCTGGCGTATTTAAAATTTGCGACAGTAAAAAATTATTTTTTGAATAATTTACTATAGAAAAGGCAATCCCTGGCGTAATTAAAATTTGCGACAGTAAAAAATTATTTTTTGAATAATTTACTATAGAAAAGGCAATCCCCGGCGTAATTAAAATTTGCGACAGTAAAAAATTATTTTTGAATAATTTACTATAGAAAAGGCAATCCCTTGGCGTAACTAAAACTTGCGACAGTAAAAAATTTTTTTTGCAAATTTTACTATAGAAAAAGCAATCCCTGGCGTAATTAAAATGTGCGACAGTAAAAAATTAATTTTGAAAAATTTACTATAGAAAAGGCAATCAATGGCGTATTTAAAATTTGCGACAGTAAAAAATTTTTTTTTGAATAATTTACTATAGAAAAGGCAATCCCTGGCGTAATTAAAATTTGCGACAGTAAAAAATTATTTTTTGCAAAATTTACTATAGAAAAGGCAATCCCTGGCGTAATTAAAATTTGCGAGAGTAAAAAATTATTTTTTGAATAATTTACTATAGAAAAGGCAATCCATGGCGTATTTAAAATTTGCGACAGAAAAAAATTATTTTTTGAAAAATTTACTATAGAAAAGGCAATCCCTGGCGTAATTAAAATTTGCGACAGTAAAAAATTATTTTTTGAATAATTGACTATAGAAAAGGCAATCCCTGGCGTATTTAAAATTTGCGACAGAAAAAAATTATTTTTTGAATAATGTACTATAGAAAAGGCAATCCCTGGCGTATTTAAAATTTGCGACAGTAAAAAATTATTTTTTGAATAATTTACTATAGAAAAGGCAATCCCTGGCGTAATTAAAATTTGCGACAGTAAAAAATTAATTTTTGAATAATTTACTATAGAAAAGGCAATCCCTGGCGTATTTAAAATTTGCGACAGTAAAAAATTAATTTTTGAAAAATTTACTATAGAAAAGACAATCCCTGGTGTATTTAAAATTTGCGACAGAAAAAAATTATTTTTTGAATAATTTACTATAGAAAGGGCAATCCCTGGCGTAATTAAAACTTGCGACATTAAAAAATTAATTTTTGAAAAATTTACTATAGAAAAGGCAATCCCTGGCGTAATTAAAATTTGCGACAGTAAAAAATTAATTTTTGAAAAATTTACTGAAATTAATACAATATATTCCAAACTTAATAACATAATTAATAAATGTTTACGATTAGATACAAATAATAATAATCTTCTTATAAATAAAATTAATACAAAAATAAAAAATATTATCATTAGTTTTAATAGTTTAATAAAACATTGGTGTTGTAAATCAAAATTAAGAATTTCTCTTTTAAAACTTCCCTGGCGTATTTAAAATTTGCGACAGTAAAAAATTATTTTTTGAATAATTTACTATAGAAAAGGCAATCCCTGGCGTAATTAAAATTTGCGACAGTAAAAAATTATTTTTTGAATAAATTACTATAGAAGGGGCAATCCCTGGCGTTTTTAAAATTTGCGACAGAAAAAAATTATTTTTTGAAAAATTTACTATAGAAAAGGCAATCCCTGGCGTATTTAAAATTTGCGACAGTAAAAAATTATTTTTTGAATAATTTACTATAGAAAAGGCAATCCCTGGCGTATTTAAAATATGCGACAGTAAAAAATTATTTTTTGAATAATTTACTATAGAAAAGGCAATCCCTGGCGTAATTAAAATTTGCGACAGTAAAAAATTATTTTTTGAATAATTGACTATAGAAAAGGCAATCCCTGGCGTATTTAAAATTTGCGACAGAAAAAAATTATTTTTTGAATAATGTACTATAGAAAAGGCAATCCCTGGCGTATTTAAAATTTGCGACAGTAAAAAATTATTTTTTGAATAATTTACTATAGAAAAGGCAATCCCTGGCGTAATTAAAATTTGCGACAGTAAAAAATTAATTTTTGAATAATATACTATAGAAAAGGCAATCCCTGGCGTAATTAAAATTTGCGACAGTAAAAAATTATTTTTTGAATAATTTACTATAGAAAAGGCAATCCCTGGCGTATTTAAAATATGCGACAGTAAAAAATTATTTTTTGAATAATTTAATATAGAAAAGGCAATCCCTGGCGTAATTAAAATTTGCGACAGTAAAAAATTATTTTTTGAATAATTTACTATAGAAAAGGCAATCCCTGGCGTATTTAAAATTTGCGACAGAAAAAAATTATTTTTTGAATAATGTACTATAGAAAAGGCAATCCCTGGCGTAATTGAAATTTGCGACAGTAAAAAATTATTTTTTGAATAATTTACTATAGAAAAGGCAATCCCTGGCGTAATTAAAATTTGCGACAGTAAAAAATTATTTTTTGAATAATTGACTATAGAAAAGGCAATCCCTGGCGTATTTAAAATTTGCGACAGAAAAAAATTATTTTTTGAATAATGTACTATAGAAAAGGCAATCCCTGGCGTATTTAAAATTTGCGACAGTAAAAAATTATTTTTTGAATAATTTACTATAGAAAAGGCAATCCCTGGCGTAATTAAAATTTGCGACAGTAAAAAATTAATTTTTGAATAATATACTATAGAAAAGGCAATCCCTGGCGTAATTAAAATTTGCGACAGTAAAAAATTATTTTTTGAATAATTTACTATAGAAAAGGCAATCCCTGGCGTATTTAAAATATGCGACAGTAAAAAATTATTTTTTGAATAATTTAATATAGAAAAGGCAATCCCTGGCGTAATTAAAATTGGCGACAGTAAAAAATTATTTTTTGAATAATTTACTATAGAAAAGGCAATCCCTGGCGTATTTAAAATTTGCGACAGAAAAAAATTATTTTTTGAATAATGTACTATAGAAAAGGCAATCCCTGGCGTAATTGAAATTTGCGACAGTAAAAAATTATTTTTTGAATAATTTACTATAGAAAAGGCAATCCCCGGCGTAATTAAAATTTGCGACAGTAAAAAATTATTTTTGAATAATTTACTATAGAAAACGCAATCCTTGGCGTAACTAAAACTTGCGACAGTAAAAAAATTTTTTTGCAAATTTTACTATAGAAAAAGCAATCCCTGGCGTAATTAAAATGTGCGACAGTAAAAAATTAATTTTTGAAAAATTTACTATAGAAAAGGCAATCAATGGCGTATTTAAAATTTGCGACAGTAAAAAATTTTTTTTTGAATAATTTACTATAGAAAAGGCAATCCCTGGCGTAATTAAAATTTGCGACAGTAAAAAATTATTTTTTGCAAAATTTACTATAGAAAAGGCAATCCCTGGCGTAATTAAAATTTGCGAGAGTAAAAAATTATTTTTTGAATAATTTACTATAGAAAAGGCAATCCATGGCGTATTTAAAATTTGCGACAGAAAAAAATTATTTTTTGAATAATGTACTATAGAAAAGGCAATCCCTGGCGTATTTAAAATTTGCGACAGGAAAAAATTATTTTTTGAATAATTTACTATAGAAAAGGCAATCCCTGGCGTAATTAAAATTTATGACAGTAAAAAATTAATTTTTGAATAATATACTATAGAAAAGGCAATCCCTGGCGTAATTAAAATTTGCGACAGTAAAAAATTATTTTTTGAATAATTTACTATAGAAAAAGCAATCCCTGGCGTATTTAAAATATGCGACAGTAAAAAATTATTTTTTGAATAATTTAATATAGAAAAGGCAATCCCTGGCGTAATTAAAATTTGCGACAGTAAAAAATTATTTTTTGAATAATTTACTATAGAAAAGGCAATCCCTGGCGTATTTAAAATTTGCGACAGAAAAAAATTATTTTTTGAATAATGTACTATAGAAAAGGCAATCCCTGGCGTAATTGAAATTTGCGACAGTAAAAAATTATTTTTTGAATAATTTACTATAGAAAAGGCAATCCCCGGCGTAATTAAAATTTGCGACAGTAAAAAATTATTTTTTGAATAATTTACTATAGAAAAGGCAATCCTTGGCGTAACTAAAACTTGCGACAGTAAAAAATTTTTTTTGCAAATTTTACTATAGAAAAAGCAATCCCTGGCGTAATTAAAATGTGCGACAGTAAAAAATTAATTTTTGAAAAATTTACTATAGAAAAGGCAATCAATGCCGTATTTAAAATTTGCGACAGTAAAAAATTTTTTTTTGAATAATTTACTATAGAAAAGGCAATCCCTGGCGTAATTAAAATTTGCGACAGTAAAAAATTATTTTTTGCAAAATTTACTATAGAAAAGGCAATCCCTGGCGTAATTAAAATTTGCGAGAGTAAAAAATTATTTTTTGAATAATTTACTATAGAAAAGGCAATCCATGGCGTATTTAAAATTTGCGACAGAAAAAAATTATTTTTTGAAAAATTTACTATAGAAAAGGCAATCCCTGGCGTATTTAAAATTTGCGACAGTAAAAAACTATTTTTTGAATAATTTACTATAGAAAAGGCAATCCCTGGCGTAATTAAAATTTGCGACAGTAAAAAATTAATTTTTGAATAATTTACTATAGAAAAGGCAATCCCTGGCGTATTTAAAATTTGCGACAGTAAAAAATTAATTTTTGAAAAATTTACTATAGAAAAGACAATCCCTGGTTTATTTAAAATTTGCGACAGAAAAAAATTATTATTTGAATAATTTACTATAGAAAGGGCAATCCCTGGCGTAATTAAAACTTGCGACATTAAAAAATTAATTTTTGAAAAATTTACTATAGAAAAGGCAATCCCTGGCGTAATTAAAATTTGCGACAGTAAAAAATTAATTTTTGAAAAATTTACTGAAATTAATACAATATATTCCAAACTTAATAACATAATTAATAAACGTTTACGATTAGATACAAATAATAATAATCTTCTTATAAATAAAATTAATACAAAAATAAAAAATATTATCATTAGTTTTAATAGTTTAATAAAACATTGGTCTTGTAAATCAAAATTAAGAATTTCTCTTTTAAAACTTCCCTGGCGTATTTAAAATTTGCGACAGTAAAAAATTATTTTTTGAATAATTTACTATAGAAAAGGCAATCCCTGGCGTAATTAAAATTTGCGACAGTAAAAAATTATTTTTTGAATAAATTACTATAGAAGAGGCAATCCCTGGCGTTTTTAAAATTTGCGACAGAAAAAAATTATTTTTTGAAAAATTTACTATAGAATAGGCAATCCCTGGCGTATTTAAAATTTGCGAGAGTAAAAAATTATTTTTTTAATAATTTACTATAGAAAAGGCAACCCCTGGCGTAATTAAAATTTGCGACAATAAAAAATTAATTTTTGAATAATTTACTATAGAAAAGGCAATCCCTGGCGTATTTAAAATTTGCGACAGTAAAAAATTAATTTTTGAAAAATTTACTATAGAAAAGGCAATCCCTGGCGTAATTAAAACTTGCGACAGTAAAAAATTAATTTTTGAAAAATTTACTATAGAAAAGGCAATCCCTGGCGTAATTAAAATTTGCGACAGTAAAAAATTAATTTTTGAAAATTTACTAAAATTAATACAATATATTCCAAACTTAATAACATAATTAATAAATGTTTACAATTAGATACAAATACTAATAATCTTCTTATAAATAAAATTAATACAAACATAAAAAATATTATCATTAGTTTTAATAGTTTAATAAAACATTGGTCTTGTAAATCAAAATTAAGAATTTTTCTTTTAAATCTTCCCTGGCGTATTTAAAATTTGATCAGTAAAAAATTATTTTTTGAATAATTTATTATAGAAAAGGCAATCCCTGGCGTAATTAAAACTTGCGACAGTAAAAAATTAATTTTTGCAAAATTTACTATAGAAAAGGCAATCCCTGGCGTATTTAAAATTTGCGACAGAAAAAAATTATTTTTTGCTAAATTTACTATAGAAAAGGCAATCCCTGGGGTAATTAAAATTTGCGACAGAAAAAAAATTATTTTTTGAATAATTTACTATAGAAAAGGCAATCCCTGGCCTAATTAAAATTTGCGACAGTAAAAAATTATTTTTTTTATAATTTACTATAGAAAAGGCAATCCCTGGCGTAATTAAAACTTGCGATAGTAAAAAATTAATTTTTGAATAATTTACCATAGAAAAGGCAATCCCTGGCGTAATTAAAATTTGCGACAGTAAAAAATTATTTTTTGAATAATTTACTATAGAAAAGGCAATCCCTGGCGTAATTAAAATTTACGACAGTAAAAAATTATTTTTTGAATACTTTACTATAGAAAAGGCAATCCCTGGCGTAATTAAAACTTGCGACAGTAAAAAATTAATTTTTGAAAAATTTACTATAGAAAAGGCAATCGCTGGCGTAATTAAAATTTGCGACAGTAAAAAATTATTTTTTGAAAAATTTACTATAGAAAAGGCAATCCCTGGCGTATTTAAAATATGCGACAGTAAAAAATTATTTTTTGAATAATTTACTATAGAAAAGGCAATCCCTGGCTTAATTAAATTTTGCGACAGTAAAAAATTATTTTTTGAATAAATTACTATAGAAAAGGCAATCCCTGGCGTATTTAAAATTTGCGACAGAAAAAAATTATTTTTTTTTTTTTGAAAAATTTACTATAGAAAAGGCAATCCCTGGCGTATTTAAAAGTTGCGACAGTAAAAAATTATTTTTTGAATAATTTACTATAGAAAAGGCAATCCCTGGCGTAATTATAATTTGCGACAGTAAAAAATTAATTTTTGAATAATTTACTATAGAAAAGGCAATACCTGGCGTATTTAAAATTTGCGACAGTAAAAAATTAATTTTTGAAAAATTTACTATAGAAAAGGCAATCCCTGGCGTATTTAAAATTTGCGACAGGAAAAAATTATTTTTTGAATAATTTACTATAGAAAAGGCAATCCCTGGCGTAATTAAAACTTGCGACAGAAAAAAATTAATTTTTCAAAAATTTACTATAGAAAAGGCAATCCCTGGCGTATTTAAAATTTGCGACAAAAAAAAATTATTTTTTGCAAACTTTACTATAGAAAAGGCAATCCCTGGCGTAATTAAAATTTGCGACAGAAAAAAAAATATTTTTTGAATAATTTAATATAGAAAAGGCAATCCCCGGCGTAATTAAAATTTGCGACAGTAAAAAATTAATTTTTGAAAAATTTACTATAGAAAAGGCAATCCCTGGCGTAATTAAAATTTGCGACAGTAAGAAATTAATTTTTGAAAAATTTACTAAAATTAATACAATATATTCCAAACTTAATAACATAATTAATAAATGTTTACGATTAGATACAAATACTAATAATCGTCTTATAAATAAAATTAATACAAACATAAAAAATATTATCATTAGTTTTAATAGTTTAATAAATCATTGGTCTTGTAAATCAAAATTAAGAATTTTTCATTTAAAACTTCCCTGGCGTATTTAAAATTTGCGACAGTAAAAAATTATTTTTTGAATAATTTACTATAGAAAAGGCAATCCCTGGCGTAATTAAAATTTGCGACAGTAAAAAATTATTTTTTGAATAATTTACTATAGAAAAGGCAATCCCTGGCGTATTTAACATTTGCGACAGAAAAAAATTATTTTTTGAAAAATTTACTATAGAAAAGGCAATCCTTGGCGTATTTAAAATTTGCGACAGTAAAAAATTATTTTTTGAATAATTTACTATAGAAAAGGCAATCCCTGGCGTAATTAAAATTTGCGACAGTAAAAAATTAATTTTTGAATAATTTACTATAGAAAAGGCAATCCCTGGCGTATTTAAAATTTGCGACAGTAAAAAATTAATTTTTGAAAAATTTACTATAGAAAAGGCGATCCCTGGCGTATTTAAAATTTGCGACAGAAAAAAATTATTTTTTGAATAATTTACTATAGAAAAGGCAATCCCTGGCGTAATCAAAACTTGCGACAGTAAAAAATTAATTATTGAAAAATTTACTATAGAAAAGAAAATCCCTGGCGTAATTAAAATTTGCGACAGTAAAAAATTATTTTTTGAATAATTTACTATAGAAAAGGCAATCCCTGGCGTAATTAAAATTTGCGACTGTAAAAAATTATTTTTTGAATAATTTACTATAGAAATGGCAATCCCTGGTGTTATTAAAACTTGCGACAGTAAAAAATTAATTTTTGCAAAATTTACTATAGAAAAGGCAAACCCTGGCGTATTTAAAATTTGCGACAGAAAAAAATTATTTTTTGCAAAATTTACTATAGAAAAGGCAATCCCTGGCGTAATTAAAATTTGCGACAGAAAAAAAATTATTTTTTGAATAATTTACTATAGAAAAGGCAATCCCTGGCGTAATTAAAATTTGCCACAGTAAAAAATTATTTTTTGAATAATTTACTATAGAAAAGGCAATCCCTGGAGTATTTAAAATTTTCGACAGTAAAAAATTATTTTTTGCAAAATTTACTATAGAAAAGGCAATCCCTGGCGTAATTAAAATTTGCGACAGTAAAAAATTATTTTTTGTATAATTTACTATAGAAAAGGCAATCCCTGGCGTAATGAAAACTTGCGACAGTAAAAAATTAATTTTTGAATAATTTACTATAGAAAAGGCAATCCCTGGCGTAATTAAAATTTGCGACAGTAAAAAATTATTTTTTGAATAATTTACTATAGAAAAGGCAATCCCTGGCGTAATTAAAATTTGCGACAGTAAAAAATTATTTTTTGAATTATTTACTATAGAAAAGTCAATCCCTGGCGTAATTAAAACTTGCGACAGTAAAAAATTAATTTTTGAAAAATTTACTATAGAAAAGGCAATCGCTGGCTTAATTAAAATTTGCGACAGTAAAAAATTATTTTTTGAATAATTTACTATACAAAAGGCAATCCCTGGCGTAATTAAAATTTCGCGACTGTAAAAAATTATTTTTTGAATAATTTACTATAGAAATGGCAATCCCTGGCGTAATTAAAACTTGCGACAGTAAAAAATTAATTTTTGCAAAATTTACTATAGAAAAGGCAATCCTTGGAGTATTTAAAATTTTCGACAGTAAAAAATTATTTTTTGCAAAATTTACTATAGAAAAGGCAATCCCTGGCGTAATTAAAATTTGCGACAGTAAAAAATTATTTTTTGAATAATTTACTATAGAAAAGGCAATCCCTGGCGTAATGAAAACTTGCGACAGTAAAAAATTAATTTTTGAATAATTTACTATATAAAAGGCAATCGCTGGCTTAATTAAAATTTGCGACAGTAAAAAATTATTTTTTGAAAAATTTACTATAGAAAAGGCAATCCCTGGCGTATTTAAAATATGCGACAGTAAAAAATTATTTTTTGAATAATTTACTATAGAAAAGGCAATTCCTGGCGTAATTAAAATTTGCGACAGTAAAAAATTATTTTTTGAATAATTTACTATAGAAAAGGCAATCCCTGGCGTAATTAAAATTTGCGACAGTAAAAAATAATTTTTTGAAAAATTTACTATAGAAAAGGCAATCCTTGGCGTATTTAAAATTTGCGACAGTAAAAAATTATTTTTTGAATAATTTACTATAGAAAAGGCAATCCCTGCCGTAATTAAAATTTGCGACAGTAAAAAATTAATTTTTGAATAATTTACTATAGAAAAGGCAATCCCTGGCGTAATTAAAATTTGCGACAGTAAAAAATTATTTTTTGAATAATTTACTATAGAACAGGCAATCCCTGGCGTATTTAAAATATGCGACAGTAAAAAATTATTTTTTGAATAATTTACTATAGAAAAGGCAATCCCTGGCGTAATTAAAATTTGCGACAGTAAAAAATTATTTTTTGAATAATTGACTATAGAAAAGGCAATCCCTGGCGTATTTAAAATTTGCGACAGAAAAAAATTATTTTTTGAATAATGTACTATAGAAAAGGCAATCCCTGGCGTAATTGAAATTTGCGACAGTAAAAAATTATTTTTTGAATAATTTACTGTAGAAAAGGCAATCCCTGGCGTAATTAAAATTTGCGACAGTTAAAAATTATTTTTTTTATAATTTACTATAGAAAAGGCAATCCTTGGCGTAATTAAAACTTGCGACAGTAAAAATTTTTTTTTTGCAAAATTTACTATAGAAAAAGCAATCCCTGGCGTAATTAAAATGTGCGACAGTAAAAAATTAATTTTTGAAAAATTTACTATAGAAAAGGCAATCAATGGCGTATTTAAAATTTGCGACAGTAAAAAATTATTTTTTGAATAATTTACTATAGAAAAGGCAATCCCTGGCGTAATTAAAATTTGCGACAGTAAAAAATTATTTTTTGCAAAATTTACTATAGAAAAGGCAATCCCTGGCGTAATTAAAATTTGCGACAGTAAAAAATTAATTTTTGAAAAATTTACTAAAATTAATACAATATATTCCAAACTTAATAACATAATTAATAAATGTTTACGATTAGATACAAATACTAATAATCTTCTTATAAATAAAATTAATACAAAAATAAAAAATATTATCATTAGTTTTAATAATTTAATAAAACATTGGTCTTGTAAATCAAAATTAAGAATTTCTCTTTTAAAACTTCCCTGGCGTGTTTAAAATTTGCGACAGTAAAAAATTATTTTTTGAATAATTTACTATAGAAAAGGCAATCCCTGGCGTAAATAAAATTTGCGACAGTAAAAATTATTTTTTGAATAAATTACTATAGAAAAGGCAATCCCTGGCGTATTTAAAATTTGCGACAGAAAAAAATTATTTTTTGAAAAATTTACTATAGAAAAGGCAATCCCTGGCGTAATTAAAATTTGCGACAGAAAAAAAATTATTTTTTGAATAATTTACTATAGAAAAGGCAATCCCTGGCGTAATTGAAATTTGCGAAAGTAAAAAATTATTTTTTGAATAATTGACTATAGAAAAGGCAATCCCTGGCGTAATTGAAATTTGCGACAGTAAAAAAATTATTTTTTGAATAATTTACTTAGAAATGGCAATCCCTGGCGTAATTAAAATTTGCGACAGTAAAAAATTAATTTTTGAATAATTTACTATAGAAATGGCAATCCCTGGCGTAATCAAAATTTGCGACAGTAAAAAATTATTTTTTGAATAATTTACTATAGAAAAGGCAATCCCTGGCGTAATTAAAGTTTGCGAGAGTAAAAAATTATTTTTTGAATAATTTACTATAGAAAAGGCAATCCCTGGCGTAATTAAAATTTGCGACAGTAAAAAAATATTTTTGCTAAATTTACTATAGAAAAGGCAATCCCTGCCGTAATTAAAATTTGCCACAGTAAAAAATTATTTTTTGAATAATTTACTATAGAAAAGGCAATCCCTGGCGTAATTAAAATTTGCGACAGTAAAAAATTATTTTTTGAAAAATTTACTATAGAAAAGGCAATCCCTGGCGCAATTAAAATTTGCGACAGTAAAAAATTATTTTTTTGCAAATTTTACTATAGAAAAGGCAATCCCTGGCGTAATTAAAATTTGCGACAGTAAAAATTAATTTGTGAATAATTGACTATAGAAAAGGCAATCCCTGGCGTATTTAAAATTTGCGACAGTATAAAATTTTTTTTTGAATAATGTAATATCTAAAAGGCAATCCCTGGCGCAATTAAAATTTGCGACAGTAAAAAATTATTTTTTGAAAAATTTACTTAGAAAAGACAATCCCTGGCGTAATTAAAATTTGCGACAGTAAAAAATTAATTTTTGAATAATTTACTATAGAAATGGCAATCCCTGGCGTAATTAAAATTTGCGACAGTAAAAAATTAATTTTTGAATAATTTACTATAGAAATGGCAATCCCTGGCGTAATTAAAATTTGCGACAGTAAAAAATTAATTTTTGAAAAATTTACTAAAATTAATACAATATATTCCAAACTTAATAACATAATTAATAAATGTTTACGATTAGATACAAATACTAATAATCTTCTTATAAATAAAATTAATACAAACATAAAAAATATTATCATTAGTTTTAATAGTTTAATAAATCATTGGTCTTGTAAATCAAAATTAAGAATTTTTCATTTAAAACTTCCCTGGCGTATTTAAAATTTGCGACAGTAAAAAATTATTTTTTGAATAATTTACTATAGAAAAGGCAATCCCTGGCGTAATTAAAATTTGCGACAGTAAAAAATTATTTTTTTTATAATTTACTATAGAAAAGGCAATCCTTGGCGTAATTAAAACTTGCGACAGTAAAAATTTTTTTTTTGCAAAATTTACTATAGAAAAAGCAATCCCTGGCGTAATTAAAATGTGCGACAGTAAAAAATTAATTTTTGAAAAATTTACTATAGAAAAGGCAATCAATGGCGTATTTAAAATTTGCGACAGTAAAAAATTATTTTTTGAATAATTTACTATAGAAAAGGCAATCCCTGGCGTAATTAAAATTTGCGACAGTAAAAAATTATTTTTTGCAAAATGTACTATAGAAAAGGCAATCCCTGGCGTAATTAAAATTTGCGACAGTAAAAAATTAATTTTTGAAAAATTTACTAAAATTAATACAATATATTCCAAACTTAATAACATAATTAATAAATGTTTACGATTAGATACAAATACTAATAATCTTCTTATAAATAAAATTAATACAAAAATAAAAAATATTATCATTAGTTTTAATAATTTAATAAAACATTGGTCTTGTAAATCAAAATTAAGAATTTCTCTTTTAAAACTTCCCTGGCGTGTTTAAAATTTGCGACAGTAAAAAATTATTTTTTGAATAATTTACTATAGAAAAGGCAATCCCTGGCGTAAATAAAATTTGCGACAGTAAAAATTATTTTTTGAATAAATTACTATAGAAAAGGCAATCCCTGGCGTATTTAAAATTTGCGACAGAAAAAAATTATTTTTTGAAAAATTTACTATAGAAAAGGCAATCCCTGGCGTAATTAAAATTTGCGACAGAAAAAAAATTATTTTTTGAATAATTTACTATAGAAAAGGCAATCCCTGGCGTAATTAAAATTTGCGACAGTAAAAAATTATTTTTTGAATAATTTACTATAGAAAAGGCAATCCCTGGAGTATTTAAAATTTGGGACAGTAAAAAATTATTTTTTGCAAAATTTACTATAGAAAAGGCAATCCCTGGCGTAATTAAAATTTGCGACAGTAAAAAATTATTTTTTGAAAAATTTACTATAGAAAAGGCAATCCCTGGCGTATTTAAAATATGCGACAGTAAAAAATTATTTTTTGAATAATTTACTATAGACAAGGCAATTCCTGGCGTAATTAAAATTTGCGACAGTAAAAAATTATTTTTTGAATAATTTACTGTAGAAAAGGCAATCACTGGCGTAATTAAAATTTGCGACAGTAAAAAATAATTTTTTGAAAAATTTACTATAGAAAAGGCAATCCCTGGCGTGTTTAAAATTTGCGACAGTAAAAAATTATTTTTTGAATAATTTACTATAGAAAAGGCAATCCCTGCCGTAATTAAAATTTGCGACAGTAAAAAATTAATTTTTGAATAATTTACAATAGAAAAGGCAATCCCTGTCGTAATTATAATTTGCGACAAAAAAAAAAATTATTTTTTGAATAATTTACTATAGAAAAGGCAATCCCTGGCGTATTTAAAATATGCGACAGTAAAAAATTATTTTTTGAATAATTTACTATAAAAAAGGCAATCCCTGGCGTAATTAAAATTTGCGAAAGTAAAAAATTATTTTTTGAATAATTGACTATAGAAAAGGCAATCCCTGGCGTAATTGAAATTTGCGACAGTAAAAAAATTATTTTTTGAATAATTTACTTAGAAATGGCAATCCCTGGCGTAATTAAAATTTGCGACAGTAAAAAATTAATTTTTGAATAATTTACTATAGAAATGGCAATCCCTGGCGTAATCAAAATTTGCGACAGTAAAAAATTATTTTTTGAATAATTTACTATAGAAAAGGCAATCCCTGGCGTAATTAAAGTTTGCGAGAGTAAAAAATTATTTTTTGAATAATTTACTATAGAAAAGGCAATCCCTGGCGTAATTAAAATTTGCGACAGTAAAAAAATATTTTTGCTAAATTTACTATAGAAAAGGCAATCCCTGCCGTAATTAAAATTTGCCACAGTAAAAAATTATTTTTTGAATAATTTACTATAGAAAAGGCAATCCCTGGCGTAATTAAAATTTGCGACAGTAAAAAATTATTTTTTGAAAAATTTACTATAGAAAAGGCAATCCCTGGCGCAATTAAAATTTGCGACAGTAAAAAATTATTTTTTTGCAAATTTTACTATAGAAAAGGCAATCCCTGGCGTAATTAAAATTTGCGACAGTAAAAAATTAATTTGTGAATAATTGACTATAGAAAAGGCAATCCCTGGCGTATTTAAAATTTGCGACAGTATAAAATTTTTTTTTGAATAATGTAATATCTAAAAGGCAATCCCTGGCGCAATTAAAATTTGCGACAGTAAAAAATTATTTTTTTGCAAATTTTACTATAGAAAAGGCAATCCCTGGCGTAATTAAAATTTGCGACAGTAAAAAATTAATTTTTGAATAATTTACTATAGAAATGGCAATCCCTGGCGTAATTAAAATTTGCGACAGTAAAAAATTAATTTTTGAATAATTTACTATAGAAATGGCAATCCCTGGCGTAATTAAAATTTGCGACAGTAAAAAATTAATTTTTGAAAAATTTACTAAAATTAATACAATATATTCCAAACTTAATAACATAATTAATAAATGTTTACGATTAGATACAAATACTAATAATCTTCTTATAAATAAAATTAATACAAACATAAAAAATATTATCATTAGTTTTAATAGTTTAATAAATCATTGGTCTTGTAAATCAAAATTAAGAATTTTTCATTTAAAACTTCCCTGGCGTATTTAAAATTTGCGACAGTAAAAAATTATTTTTTGAATAATTTACTATAGAAAAGGCAATCCCTGGCGTAATTAAAATTTGCGACAGTAAAAAATTATTTTTTGAATAATTTACTATAGAAAAGGCAATCCCTGGCGTATTTAACATTTGCGACAGAAAAAAATTATTTTTTGAAAAATTTACTATAGAAAAGGCAATCCTTGGCGTATTTAAAATTTGCGACAGTAAAAAATTATTTTTTGAATAATTTACTATAGAAAAGGCAATCCCTGGCGTAATTAAAATTTGCGACAGTAAAAAATTAATTTTTGAATAATTTACTATAGAAAAGGCAATCCCTGGCGTATTTAAAATTTGCGACAGTAAAAAATTAATTTTTGAAAAATTTACTATAGCAAAGGCGATCCCTGGCGTATTTAAAATTTGCGACAGAAAAAAATTATTTTTTGAATAATTTACTATAGAAAAGGCAATCCCTGGCGTAATCAAAACTTGCGACAGTAAAAAATTAATTTTTGAAAAATTTACTATAGAAAAGAAAATCCCTGGCGTAATTAAAATTTGCGACAGTAAAAAATTATTTTTTGAATAATTTACTATAGAAAAGGCAATCCCTGGCGTAATTAAAATTTGCGACTGTAAAAAATTATTTTTTGAATAATTTACTATAGAAATGGCAATCCCTGGTGTAATTAAAACTTGCGACAGTAAAAAATTAATTTTTGCAAAATTTACTATAGAAAAGGCAAACCCTGGCGTATTTAAAATTTGCGACAGAAAAAAATTATTTTTTGCAAAATTTACTATAGAAAAGGCAATCCCTGGCGTAATTAAAATTTGCGACAGAAAAAAAATTTTTTTTTGAATAATTTACTATAGAAAAGGCAATCCCTGGCGTAATTAAAATTTGCGACAGTAAAAAATTATTTTTTGAATAATTTACTATAGAAAAGGCAATCCCTGGAGTATTTAAAATTTTCGACAGTAAAAAATTATTTTTTGCAAAATTTACTATAGAAAAGGCAATCCCTGGCGTAATTAAAATTTGCGACAGTAAAAAATTATTTTTTGTATAATTTACTATAGAAAAGGCAATCCCTGGCGTAATGAAAACTTGCGACAGTAAAAAATTAATTTTTGAATAATTTACTATAGAAAAGGCAATCCCTGGCGTAATTAAAATTTGCGACAGTACAAAATTATTTTTTGAATAATTTACTATAGAAAAGGCAATCCCTGGCGTAATTAAAATTTGCGACAGTAAAAAATTATTTTTTGAATTATTTACTATAGAAAAGTCAATCCCTGGCGTAATTAAAACTTGCGACAGTAAAAAATTAATTTTTGAAAAATTTACTATAGAAAAGGCAATCGCTGGCTTAATTAAAATTTGCGACAGTAAAAAATTATTTTTTGAATAATTTACTATACAAAAGGCAATCCCTGGCGTAATTAAAATTTCGCGACTGTAAAAAATTATTTTTTGAATAATTTACTATAGAAATGGCAATCCCTGGCGTAATTAAAACTTGCGACAGTAAAAAATTAATTTTTGCAAAATTTACTATAGAAAAGGCAATCCCTGGAGTATTTAAAATTTTCGACAGTAAAAAATTATTTTTTGCAAAATTTACTATAGAAAAGGCAATCCCTGGCGTAATTAAAATTTGCGACAGTAAAAAATTATTTTTTGTATAATTTACTATAGAAAAGGCAATCCCTGGCGTAATGAAAACTTGCGACAGTAAAAAATTAATTTTTGAATAATTTACTATAGAAAAGGCAATCCCTGACGTAATTAAAATTTGCGACAGTAAAAAATTATTTTTTGAATAATTTACTATAGAAAAGGCAATCCCTGGCGTAATTAAAATTTGCGACAGTAAAAAATTATTTTTTGAATAATTTACTATAGAAAAGTCAATCCCTGGCGTAATTAAAACTTGCGACAGTAAAAAATTAATTTTTGAAAAATTTACTATAGAAAAGGCAATCGCTGGCTTAATTAAAATTTGCGACAGTAAAAAATTATTTTTTGAAAAATTTACTATAGAAAAGGCAATCCCTGGCGTATTTAAAATATGCGACAGTAAAAAATTATTTTTTGAATAATTTACTATAGAAAAGGCAATTCCTGGCGTAATTAAAATTTGCGACAGTAAAAAATTATTTTTTGAATAATTTACTATAGAAAAGGCAATCCCTGGCGTAATTAAAATTTGCGACAGTAAAAAATAATTTTTTGAAAAATTTACTATAGAAAAGGCAATCCTTGGCGTATTTAAAATTTGCGACAGTAATAAATTATTTTTTGAATAATTTACTATAGAAAAGGCAATCCCTGCCGTAATTAAAATTTGCGACAGTAAAAAATTAATTTTTGAATAATTTACTATAGAAAAGGCAATCCCTGGCGTAATTAAAATTTGCGACAGTAAAAAATTATTTTTTGAATAATTTACTATAGAACAGGCAATCCCTGGCGTATTTAAAATATGCGACAGTAAAAAATTATTTTTTGAATAATTTACTATAGAAAAGGCAATCCCTGGCGTAATTAAAATTTGCGACAGTAAAAAATTATTTTTTGAATAATTGACTATAGAAAAGGCAATCCCTGGCGTATTTAAAATTTGCGACAGAAAAAAATTATTTTTTGAATAATGTACTATAGAAAAGGCAATCCCTGGCGTAATTGAAATTTGCGACAGTAAAAAATTATTTTTTGAATAATTTACTGTAGAAAAGGCAATCCCTGGCGTAATTAAAATTTGCGACAGTAAAAAATTATTTTTTGAATAATTTACTATAGAAAAGGCAATCCTTGGCGTAATTAAAACTTGCGACAGTAAAAAATTTTTTTTGCAAAATTTACTATAGAAAAAGCAATCCCTGGCGTAATTAAAATGTGCGACAGTAAAAAATTAATTTTTGAAAAATTTACTATAGAAAAGGCAACCAATGGCGTATTTAAAATTTGCGACAGTAAAAAATTATTTTTTGAATAATTTACTATAGAAAAGGCAATCCCTGGCGTAATTAAAATTTGCGACAGTAAAAAATTATTTTTTGCAAAATTTACTATAGAAAAGGCAATCCCTGGCGTAATTAAAATTTGCGACAGTAAAAAATTAATTTTTGAAAAATTTACTAAAATTAATACAATATATTCCAAACTTAAAAACATAATTAATAAATGTTTACGATTAGATACAAATACTAATAATCTTCTTATAAATAAAATTAATACAAAAATAAAAAATATTATCATTAGTTTTAATAATTTAATAAAACATTGGTCTTGTAAATCAAAATTAAGAATTTCTCTTTTAAAACTTCCCTGGCGTATTTAAAATTTGCGACAGTAAAAAATTATTTTTTGAATAATTTACTATAGAAAAGGCAATCCCTGGCGTAAATAAAATTTGCGACAGTAAAAATTATTTTTTGAATAAATTACTATAGAAAAGGCAATCCCTGGCGTATTTAAAATTTGCGACAGAAAAAAATTATTTTTTGAAAAATTTACTATAGAAAAGTCAATCCCTGGCGTAATTAAAATTTGCGACAGAAAAAAAATTATTTTTTGAATAATTTACTATAGAAAAGGCAATCCCTGGCGTAATTAAAATTTGCGACAGTAAAAAATTATTTTTTGAATAATTTACTATAGAAAAGGCAATCCCTGGAGTATTTAAAATTTGGGACAGTAAAAAATTATTTTTTGCAAAATTTACTATAGAAAAGGCAATCCCTGGCGTAATTAAAATTTGCGACAGTAAAAAATTATTTTTTGAAAAATTTACTATAGAAAAGGCAATCCCTGGCGTATTTAAAATATGCGACAGTAAAAAATTATTTTTTGAATAATTTACTATAGACAAGGCAATTCCTGGCGTAATTAAAATTTGCGACAGTAAAAAATTATTTTTTGAATAATTTACTGTAGAAAAGGCAATCACTGGCGTAATTAAAATTTGCGACAGTAAAAAATAATTTTTTGAAAAATTTACTATAGAAAAGGCAATCCCTGGCGTGTTTAAAATTTGCGACAGTAAAAAATTATTTTTTGAATAATTTACTATAGAAAAGGCAATCCCTGCCGTAATTAAAATTTGCGACAGTAAAAAATTAATTTTTGAATAATTTACAATAGAAAAGGCAATCCCTGTCGTAATTATAATTTGCGACAAAAAAAAAATTATTTTTTGAATAATTTACTATAGAAAAGGCAATCCCTGGCGTATTTAAAATATGCGACAGTAAAAAATTATTTTTTGAATAATTTACTATAAAAAAGGCAATCCCTGGCGTAATTAAAATTTGCGAAAGTAAAAAATTATTTTTTGAATAATTGACTATAGAAAAGGCAATCCCTGGCGTAATTGAAATTTGCGACAGTAAAAAAATTATTTTTTGAATAATTTACTTAGAAATGGCAATCCCTGGCGTAATTAAAATTTGCGACAGTAAAAAATTAATTTTTGAATAATTTACTATAGAAATGGCAATCCCTGGCGTAATCAAAATTTGCGACAGTAAAAAATTATTTTTTGAATAATTTACTATAGAAAAGGCAATCCCTGGCGTAATTAAAGTTTGCGAGAGTAAAAAATTATTTTTTGAATAATTTACTATAGAAAAGGCAATCCCTGGCGTAATTAAAATTTGCGACAGTAAAAAAATATTTTTGCTAAATTTACTATAGAAAAGGCAATCCCTGCCGTAATTAAAATTTGCCACAGTAAAAAATTATTTTTTGAATAATTTACTATAGAAAAGGCAATCCCTGGCGTAATTAAAATTTGCGACAGTAAAAAATTATTTTTTGAAAAATTTACTATAGAAAAGGCAATCCCTGGCGCAATTAAAATTTGCGACAGTAAAAAATTATTTTTTTGCAAATTTTACTATAGAAAAGGCAATCCCTGGCGTAATTAAAATTTGCGACAGTAAAAAATTAATTTGTGAATAATTGACTATAGAAAAGGCAATCCCTGGCGTATTTAAAATTTGCGACAGTATAAAATTTTTTTTTGAATAATGTAATATCTAAAAGGCAATCCCTGGCGCAATTAAAATTTGCGACAGTAAAAAATAATTTTTTGAAAAATTTACTTAGAAAAGACAATCCCTGGCGTAATTAAAATTTGCGACAGTAAAAAATTAATTTTTGAATAATTTACTATAGAAATGGCAATCCCTGGCGTAATTAAAATTTGCGACAGTAAAAAATTATTTTTTGAATAATTTGCTATAGAAAAGGCAATCCCTGGCGTAATTAAAATTTGCGAGAGTAAAAAATTATTTTTTGAATAATTTACTATAGAAAAGGCAATCCCTGGCGTAATTAAAATTTGCGACAGTAAAAAATTATTTTTTGCAAAATTTACTGTAGAAAAGGCAATCCCTGGCGTATTTAAAATTTGCGACAGTAAAAAATTATTTTTTGAAAAATTTACTGTAGAAAAGGCAATCCCTGGCGCAATTAAAATTTGCGACAGTAGAAAATTATTTTTTTGCAAATTTTACAATAGAAAAGGCAATCCCTTGCGTAATTAAAATTTGCGACAGTAAAAAAATAATTTGTGAAAAATTTACTATATAAAAGGCAATCCCTGGCGCAATTAAAATTTGCGACAGTATAAAATTATTTTTTGAAAAATTTACTGTTGGAAAGGCAATCCCTGGCGCAATTAAAATTTGCGACAGTAAAAAATTATTTTTTGAAAAATTTACTATAGAAATGGCAATCCCTGGCGCAATTAAAATTTGCGACAGTATAAAATTAAATTTTGAAAAATTTATTATAGAAAAGGCAATTCCTGGCGTATTTAAAATTTGCGACAGTAGAAAATAATTTTTTGAAAAATTTACTATAGAAAAGGCAATCCCTGGCGCAGTTAAAATTTGCGACAGTAAAAAATTAATTTGTGAAAAATTTACTATAGAAAAGGCAATCCCTGGCGCAATTAAAATTTGCGACAGTAAAAAATTATTTTTTGAATAATTTACTATAGAAAAGGCAATCCCTGGCGTATGTAAAATTTGCGACAGTAAAAAATTCTTTTTTGCAAAATTTACTATAGAAAAGGCAATCCCTGGCGTAATTAAAATTTGCGACAGTAAAAAATTATTTTTTGAATAATTTACTATAGAAAAGGCAATCCCTGGCGAATTTAAAACTTGCGACAGTAAAAAATTAATTTTTGAATAATTTACTATAGAAAAGGCAATCCCTGGCGTAATTAAAACTTGCGAAAGTAAAAAATTAATTTTTGAAAAATTTACTATAGAAAAGGCAATCCCTGGCGTAATTAAAATTTGCGACAGTAAAAAATTATTTTTTGAAAAATTTACTATAGAAAAGGCAATCCCTGGCGTATTTAAAATATGCGACAGTAAAAAATTATTTTTTGAATAATTTACTATAGAAAAGGCAAACCCTGGCGTAATTAAAATTTGCGACAGTAAAAAATTATTTTTTGAATAATTTACTATAGAAAAGGCAATCCCTGGCGTAATTAAAATTCGCGACAGTAAAAAATAATTTTTTGAAAAATTTACTATAGAAAAGGCAATCCCTGGCGTATTTAAAATTTGCGACAGTAAACAATTATTTTCTGAATAATTTACTATAGAAAAGGCAATCCCTGGCGTAATTAAAATTTGCGACAGTAAAAAATTAATTTTTGAATAATTTACTATAGAAAAGGCAATCCCTGGCGTAATTAAAATTTGCGACAGTAAAAAATTATTTTTTGAATAATTTACTATAGAAAAGGCAATCCCTGGCGTATTTAAATTATGCGACAGTAAAAAATTATTTTTTGAATAATTTACTATAGAAAAGGCAATCCCTGGCGTAATTAAAATTTGCGACAGTAAAAAATTATTTTTTGAATAATTGACTATAGAAAAGGCAATCCCTGGCGAATTTAAAATTTGCGACAGAAAAAAATTATTTTTTGAATAATGTGCTATAGAAAAGGCAATCCCTGGCGTAATTGAAATTTGCGAGATTAAAAAATTATTTTTTGAATAATTTACTATAGAAAAGGCAATCCCTGGCGTAATTAAAATTTGCGACAGTAAAAAATTAATTTTTGAATAATTTACTATAGAAAAGGCAATCCCTGGCGTAATTAAAATTTGCGACAGTAAAAAATTATTTTTTGAATAATGTACTATAGAAAAGGCAATCCCTGGCGTATTTAAAATATGCGACAGTAAAAAATTATTTTTTGAATAATTTACTATAGAAAAGGCAATCCCTGGCGTAATTAAAATTTGCGACAGTAAAAAATTATTTTTTGAATAATTGAATATAGAAAAGGCAATCCCTGACGTATTTAAAATTTGCGACAGAAAAAAATTATTTTTTGAATAATGTACTATAGAAAAGGCAATCCCTGGCGTAATTGAAATTTGCGACAGTAAAAAAAATTATTTTTTGAATAATTTACTTAGAAAAGGCAATCCCTGACGTAATTAAAATTTGCGACAGTAAAAAATTAATTTTTGAATAATTTACTATAGAAATGGCAATCCCTGGCGTAATTAAAATTTGCGACAGTAAAAAATTATTTTTTGAATAATTTGCTATAGAAAAGGCAATCCCTGGCGCAATTAAAATTTGCGAGAGTAAAAAATTATTTTTTGAATAATTTACTGTAGAAAAGGCAATCCCTGGCGTAATTAAAATTTGCGACAGTAAAAAATTATTTTTTGCAAAATTTACTATAGAAAAGGCAATCCCTGGCGTATTTAAAATTTGCGACAGTAAAAAATTATTTTTTGAAAAATTTACTGTAGAAAAGGCAATCCCTGGCGCAATTAAAATTTGCGACAGTAGAGAATTATTTTTTTGCAAATTTTACTATAGAAAAGGCAATCCCTGGCGCAATTAAAATTTGCGACAGTAAAAAAAATAATTTCTGAAAAATTTACTATATAAAAGGCAATCCCTGGCGCAATTACAATTTGCGACAGTATAAAATTATTTTTTGAAAAATTTACTGTAGAAAAGGCAATCCCTGGCGCAATTAAAATTTGCGACAGTGTAAAAAAATTATTTTTTGAAAAATTTACTATAGAAAGGGCAATCCCTGGCGCAATTAAAATTTGCGACAGTATAAAATTAAATTTTGAAAAATTTACTATAGAAAAGGCAATTCCTGGCGTATTTAAAATTTGCGACAGTAGAAAATTATTTTTTGAAAAATTTACTATAGAAAAGGCAATCCCTGGCGCAGTTAAAATTTGCGACAGTAAAAAATTAATTTCGTGAAAAATTTACTATAGAAAAGGCAATCCCTGGCGCAGTTAAAATTTGCGACAGTAAAAAATTATTTTTTGAAAAATTTACTGTAGAAAAGGCAATCGCTGGCGCAATTAAAATTTGCGACAGTAGAAAATTATTTTTTGAAAAATTTACTGTAGAAAAGGCAATCCCTGGCGCAATTAAAATTTGCGACAGTAAAAAATTATTTTTTGAATAATTTACTATAGAAAAGGCAATCCCTGGCGTAATTAAAATTTGCGACAGTAAAAAATTCTTTTTTGCAAAATTTACTATAGAAAAGGCAATCCCTGGCGTAATTAAAATTTGCGACAGTAAAAAATTATTTTTTGAATAATTTACTATAGAAAAGGCAATCCCTGGCGTAATTAAAACTTGCGACAGTAAAAAATTAATTTTTGAATAATTTACTATAGAAAAGGCAATCCTGGCGTAATTAAAATTTGCGACAGTAAAAGATTATTTTTTGAATAATTTACTATAGAAAAGGCAATCCCTGGCGTAATTAAAATTTGGGACAGTAAAAAATTATTTTTTGAATAATTTACTATAGAAAAGGCAATCCCTGCCGTAATTAAAACTTGCGACAGAAAAAAATTAATTTTTGAAAAATTTACTATAGAAAAGGCAATCCCTGGCGTAATTAAAATTTGCGACAGTAAAAAATTATTTTTTGCAAAATTTACTATAGAAAAGGCAATCCCTGGCGTAATTAAAATTTGCGACAGTAAAAAATTAATTTTTGAATAATTTACTATAGAAAAGGCAATGCCTGTCGTAATTAAAATTTGCGACAGTAAAAAATTATTTTTTGAATAATTTACTATAGAAAAGGCAATCCCTGGCGTAATTAAAATTTGCGACAGTAAAAAAATTATTTTTTGAATAATTTACTACAGAAAAGGCAATCCCTGGCGTAATTAAAACTTGCGAAAGTAAAAAATTAATTTTTGAAAAATTTACTATAGAAAAAGGCAATCCCCGGCGTAATTAAAATTTGCGACAGTAAAAAATTATTTTTTGAAAAATTTACTATAGAAAAGGCAATCCCTGGCGTATTTAAAATATGCGACAGTAAAAAATTATTTTTTGAATAATTTACTATAGAAAAGGCAATCCCTGGCGTAATTAAAATTTGCGACAGTAAAAAATTATTTTTTGCAAAATTTACTATAGAAAAGGCAATCCCTGGCGTATTTAAAATTTGCGACAGTAAAAAATTATTTTTTGAAAAATTTACTGTAGAAAAGGCAATCCCTGGCGCAATTAAAATTTGCCACAGTAGAAAATTATTTTTTGAAAAATTTACTATAGAAAAGGCAATCCCTGGCGCAATTAAAATTTGCGACAGTAAAAAAATTAATTTGTGAAAAATTTAGTATAGAAAAGGCAATCCCTGGCGCAATTATAATTTGCGACAGTAAAAAATTATTTTTTGAAAAATTTAATGTAGAAAAGGCAATCCCTGGCGCAATTAAAATTTGCGACAGTAGAAAATTATTTTTTGAAAAATTTACTATAGAAGAGGCAATCCCTGGCGTATTTAAAATTTGCGACAGTATAAAATTATTTTTTGAAAAATTTAATGTAGAAAAGCAATCCCTGGCGTATTTAAAATTTGCGACAGTAAAAAATTATTGAATAATTTACTATAGAAAAGGCAATCCCTGGCGTAATTAAAACTTGCGACAGTAAAAAATTATTTTTTGAATAATTTACTATAGAAAAGGCAATCCCTGGCGTAATTAAAATTTGGGACAGTAAAAAATTATTTTTTGAATAATTTACTATAGAAAAGGCAATCCCTGGCGTAATTAAAACTTGCGACAGTAAAAAATTAATTTTTGAAAAATTTACTATAGAAAAGTCAATCCCTGGCGCAATTAAAACTTGCTACAGTAAAAAATTATTTTTTGAATAATTTACTATAGAAAAGGCAATCCCTGGCGCAATTAAAATTTGGGACAGTAAAAAATTATTTTTTGAATAATTTACTATAGAAAAGGCAATCCCTGGCGTAATTAAAACTTGCGACAGTAAAAAATTAATTTTTGAAAAATTTACTATAGAAAAGGCAATCCCTGGCGCAATTAAAATTTGCGACAGTAAAAAATTATTTTTTGAAAAATTTACTGTAGAAAAGGCAATCGCTGGCGCAATTAAAATTTGCGACAGTAGAAAATTATTTTTTGAAAAATTTACTGTAGAAAAAGCAATCCCTGGCGCAATTAAAATTTGCGACAGTAAAAAATTATTTTTTGAATAATTTACTATAGAAAAGGCAATCCATGGCGGATTTAAAATTTGCGACAGTAAAAAATTAATTTTTGAAAAATTTACTATAGAAAAGGCAATCCCTGGCGCAATTAAAATTTGCGACAGTAAAAAATTATTTTTTGAAAAATTTACTGTAGAAAAGGCAATCCCTGGCGCAATTAAAACTTGCGACAGTAGAAAATTATTTTTTGAAAAATTTACTATAGAAAAGGCAATCCCTGGCGCAATTAAAATTTGCGACAGTAAAAAATTAATTTGTGAAAAATTTAGTATAGAAAAGGCAATCCCTGGCGCAATTAAAATTTGCGACAGTAAAAAATTATTTTTTGAAAAATTTACTGTAGAAAAGGCAATCCCTGGCGCAATTAAAATTTTCGACAGTAGAAAATTATTTTTTGAAAAATTTACTATAGAAGAGGAAATCCCTGGCGTATTTAAAATTTGCGACAGTAGAAAATTATTTTTTGAAAAATTTACTATAGAAAAGGCAATCCCTGGCGCAATTAAAATTTGCGACAGTAAAAAATTAATTTGTGAAAAATTTAGTATAGAAAAGGCAATCCATGGCGCAATTAAAATTTGCGACAGTAAAAAATTATTTTTTGAAAAATTTACTGTAGAAAAGGCAATCCCTGCTGGTTTTAAAATTTACGACAGTAAAAAATTATTTTTTGGAAAATTTACTGTAGAAAAGGCAATCCCTGGCGCTATTAAAATTTGCGACAGTAAAAAATTATTTATTGAAAAATTTACTGTAGAAAAGGCAATACCTGGCGCAATTAAAATTTGCGACAGTAAAAAGTTATTTTGTGAAAAATTTACATTAGAAAAGGCAATCCCTGGCGTAATTAAAATTTGCGACAGTATAAAATTATTTTTTGGAAAATTTAGTATAGAAAAGGCAATCCCTGGCGTAATTAAAATTTGCGACAGTAAAAAATTATTTTTTGAAAAATTTACTGTAGAAAAGGCAATCCCTGGCGCAATTAAAATTTGCGACAGTAGAAAATTATTTTTTGAAAAATTTACTATAGAAGAGGCAATCCCTGGCTTATTTAAAATTTTCGACAGTATAAAATTATTTTATGAAAAATTTAATGTAGAAAGGCAATCCCTGGCGTATTTAAAATTTGCGACAGTAAAAAATTATTTTTCGAATATTTTACTATAGAAATGGCAATCCCTGGCGGATTTAAAATTTGCGACAGTAAAAAATTATTTTTTGAAAAATTTACTGTAGAAAAGGCAATCCCTGGCGCAATTAAAATTTGCGACAGTAAAAAATTATTTTTTGAAAAATTTACTGTAGAAAAGGCAATACCTGGCGCAATTAAAATTTGCGACAGTAAAAAGTTATTTTGTGAAAAATTTACTATAGAAAAGGCAATCCCTGGCGCAATTAAAATTTGCGACAATAAAAAATTATTTTTTTGCAAAATTTACATTAGAAAAGGCAATCCCTGGCGTAATTAAAATTTGCGACAGTATAAAATTATTTTTTGAAAAATTTACTATAGAAAAGGCAATCCCTGGCGCAATTAAAATTTGCGACAGTAAAAAATTATTTTTGTATAATTTACTATAGAAAAGGCAATCCCTGGCGTATTTAAAATTTGCGGCAGTAAAAAATTAATTTGTAAAAATTTACTATAGAAAAGGCAATCCCTGGCGCAATTAAAATTTGCGACAGTAAAAAATAATTTTTTGCAAAATTTACTATAGAAGATGCAATCCCTGGCGTATTTAAAATTTGCGACAGTAAAAAATTATTTTTTGAAAAATTTACTATAGAAAAGGCAATCCCTGGCGCAGTTAAAATTTTCGACAGTAAAAAATTAATTTTTGTGAAATTTACTGTAGAAAAGCAATCCCTGGCGCAATAATAATTTGTGACAGTAGAAAATTATTTTTTGAAAAATTTACTGTAGAAAGGGCAATCCCTGGCGCAATTAAAATTTGCGACAGTAAAAAATTAATTTTTGAAAAATTTACTATAGAAAAGGCAATCCCTGGCGTAATTAAAATTTGCGACAGTAAAAAATTATTTTTCGAAAAATTTACTATAGAAAAGGCAATCCCTGGCGGATTTAAAATTTGCGACAATAAAAAATTAATTTTTGAAAAATTTACTATAGAAAAGGCAATCCCTGGCGTAATTAAAATTTGCGACAGTAAAAAATTATTTTTTGAATAATTTACTATAGAAAAGGCAATCCCTGGCGTAATTAAAATTTGCGACAGTAAAAAATTATTTTTTGAAAAATTTACTGTAAAAAAGGCAATCCCTGGCGCAATTAAAATTTGCGACAGTATAAAATTATTTTTTTGCAAAATTTACTATAGAAAAAGCAATCCCTGGCGCAATTAAAATTTGAGACAGTATAAAATTAAATTTTGAAAAATTTACTATAGAAAAGGCAATCCCTGGCGGATTTAAAATTTGCGACAGTAAAAAATTAATTTTTGAAAAATTTACTATAGAAAAGGCAATCCCTGGCCTAATTAAATTTTGCGACAGTAAAAAATTATTTTTTGAATAATTTACTATAGAAAAGGCAATCCCTGCCGGATTTAAAATTTGCGACAGTAAAAAATTAATTTTTGAAAAATTTACTGTAGAAAAGGCAATCCCTGGCGGATTTAAAATTTGCGACAGTAAAAAATAAATTTTTGAAAAATTTACTATAGAAAAGGCAATCCCTGGCGTAATTAAAATTTGCGACAGTAAAAAATTATTTTTTGAATAATTGACTATAGAAAAGGCAATCCCTGGCGAATTTAAAATTTGCGACAGAAAAAAATTATTTTTTGAATAATGTACTATAGAAAAGGCAATCCCTGGCGTAATTAAAATTTGCGACAGTAAAAAATTATTTTTTGAATAATTGACTATAGAAAAGGCAATCCCTGGCGAATTTAAAATTTGCGACAGAAAAAAATTATTTTTTGAATAATGTACTATAGAAAAGCCAATCCCTGGCGTAATTGAAATTTGCGACAGTAAAAAATTATTTTTTGAATAATTTACTATAGAAAAGGCAATCCCTGGCGTAATTAAAATTTGCGACAGTAAAAAATTAATTTTTGAATAATTTACTATAGAAAAGGCAATCTCTGGCGTAATTAAAATTTGCGACAGTAAAAAATTATTTTTTGAATAATTTACTTTAGAAAAGGTAATCCCTGGCGTAATTAAAATTTGCGACAGTAAAAAATTATTTTTTGAATAATTTACTATAGAAAAGGCAATCCCTGGCGTAATTAAAACTTGCGACAGTAAAAAATTATTTTTTGCAAAATTTACTATAGAAAGGGCAATCCCTGGCGTAATTAAAATTTGCGACAGTAAAAAATTATTTTTTGAAAAATTTACTATAGAAAAGGCAATCCCTGGAGCAATTAAAATTTGCGACAGTAAAAAATTAATTTGTGAAAAATTTACTATAGAAAAGGCAATCCCTGGCGCAATTAAAATTTGCGACAGTAAAAAATTATTTTTTGAAAAATTTACTGTAGAAAAGGCAATCCCTGGCGCAATTAAAATTTGCGACAGTAAAAAATTATTTTTTGAATAATTTACTATAGAAAAGGCAATCCCTGACGGATTTAAAATTTGCGACAGTAAAAAATTAATTTTTGAAAAATTTACTATAGAAAAGGCAATCCGTGTCGTAATTAAAACTTGCGACAGTAAAAAATTAGTTTTTGAATAATTTACTATAGAAAAGGCAATCCCTGGCGTATTTAAAATTTGCGACAGTAAAAAATTATTTTTTGAAAAATTTACTGTAGAAAAGGCAATCCCTGGCGCAATTAAAATTTGCCACAGTAAAAAATTATTTTTTTGCAAAATTTACTATAGAAAAGGCAATCCCTGGCGCAATTAAAATTTGCGACAGTAAAAAATTAATTTGTGAAAAATTTACTATATAAAAGGCAATCCCTGGCGCAATTAAAATTTGAGACAGTATAAAATTAAATTTTGAAAAATTTACTATAGAAAAGGCAATCCCTGGCGGATTTAAAATTTGCGACAGTAAAAAATTATTTTTTGAAAAATTTACTATAGAAAAGGCAATCCCTGGCCTAATTAAATTTTGCGACAGTAAAAAATTATTTTTTGAATAATTTACTATAGAAAAGGCAATCCCTGCCGGATTTAAAATTTGCGACAGTAAAAAATTAATTTTTGAAAAATTTACTATAGAAAAGGCAATCCCTGGCGGATTTAAAATTTGCGACAGTAAAAAATTAATTTTTGAAAAATTTACTATAGAAAAGGCAATCCCTGGCGTAATTAAAATTTGCGACAGTAAAAAATTATTTTTTGAATAATTGACTATAGAAAAGGCAATCCCTGGCGAATTTAAAATTTGCGACAGAAAAAAATTATTTTTTGAATAATGTACTATAGAAAAGGCAATCCCTGGCGTAATTAAAATTTGCGACAGTAAAAAATTATTTTTTGAATAATTAACTATAGAAAAGGCAATCCCTGGCGAATTTAAAATTTGCGACAGAAAAAAATTATTTTTTGAATAATGTACTATAGAAAAGCCAATCCCTGGCGTAATTGAAATTTGCGACAGTAAAAAATTATTTTTTGAATAATTTACTATAGAAAAGGCAATCCCTGGCGTAATTAAAATTTGCGACAGTAAAAAATTAATTTTTGAATAATTTACTATAGAAAAGGCAATCCCTGGCGTAATTAAAATTTGCGACAGTAAAAAATTATTTTTTGAATAATTTACTTTAGAAAAGGTAATCCCTGGCGTAATTAAAATTTGCGACAGTAAAAAATTATTTTTTGAATAATTTACTATAGAAAAGGCAATCCCTGGCGTAATTAAAACTTGCGACAGTAAAAAATTATTTTTTGCAAAATTTACTATAGAAAGGGCAATCCCTGGCGTAATTAAAATTTGCGACAGTAAAAAATTATTTTTTGAAAAATTTACTATAGAAAAGGCAATCCCTGGAGCAATTAAAATTTGCGACAGTAAAAAATTAATTTGTGAAAAATTTACTATAGAAAAGGCAATCCCTGGCGCAATTAAAATTTGCGACAGTAAAAAATTATTTTTTGAAAAATTTACTGTAGAAAAGGCAATCCCTGGCGCAATTAAAATTTGCGACAGTAAAAAATTATTTTTTGAATAATTTACTATAGAAAAGGCAATCCCTGACGGATTTAAAATTTGCGACAGTAAAAAATTAATTTTTGAAAAATTTACTATAGAAAAGGCAATCCCTTTCGTAATTAAAACTTGCGACAGTAAAAAATTAGTTTTTGAATAATTTACTATAGAAAAGGCAATCCCTGGCGTATTTAAAATTTTCGACAGTAAAAAATTATTTTTTGAAAAATTTACTGTAGAAAAGGCAATCCCTGGCGCAATTAAAATTTGCCACAGTAAAAAATTTTTTTTTTGCAAAATTTACTATAGAAAAGGCAATCCCTGGCGCAATTAAAATTTGCGACAGTAAAAAATTAATTTGTGAAAAATTTACTATATAAAAAGCAATCCCTGGCGCAATTAAAATTTGCGACAGTATAAAATTATTTTTTGAAAAATTTACTGTAGAAAAGGCAATCCCTGGCGCAATTAAAATTTGCGACAGTAAAAAATTATTTTTTGAAAAATTTACTATAGAAAGGGCAATCCCTGGCGCAATTAAAATATGCGACAGTATAAAATTAAATTTTGAAAAATTTACTATAGAAAAGGCAATCCCTGGCGTATTTAAAATTTGCGACAGTAGAAAATTATTTTTTGAAAAATTTTCTATAGAAAAGGCAATCCCTGGCGCAATTAAAATTTGCGACAGTAAAAAATTAATTTGTGATAAATTTACTATAGAAAAGGCAATCCCTGGCGCAATTAAAATTTGCGACAGTAAAAAATTATTTTTTGAAAAATTTACTGTAGAAAAGGCAATCCCTGGCGCAATTAAAATTTGCGACAGTAGAAAATTATTTTTTGAAAAATTTACTGTAGAAAAGGCAATCCGTGGCGCAATTAAAATTTGCGACAGTAAAAAATTATTTTTTGAATAATTTACTATAGAAAAGGCAATCCGTGACGGATTTAAAATTTGCGACAGTAAAAAATTAATTTTTGAAAAATTTACTATAGAAAAGGCAATCCCTGTCGTAATTAAAACTTGCGACAGTAAAAAATTAGTCTTTGAATAATTTACTATAGAAAATGCAATCCCTGGCGGATTTAAAATTTGCGACAGTAAAAAATTATTTTTTGAAAAATCTACTGTAGAAAAGGCAATCCCTGGCGCAATTAAAATTTGCGACAGTAAAAAATTATTTTTTGAATAATTTACTATAGAAAAGGCAATCCCTGGCGTATTTAAAATTTGCGACAGTAAAAAATTATTTTTTGAAAAATTTACTGTAGAAAAGGCAATCCCTGGCGCAATTAAAATTTGCCACAGTAAAAAATTATTTTTTGAAAAATTTACTATAGAAAGGGCAATCCCTGGCGCAATTAAAATTTGCGAGAGTAAAAAATTAATTTGTGAATAATTTACTATAGAAAAGGCAATCCGTGACGGATTTAAAATTTGCGACAGTAAAAAAATATTTTTTGAATAATTTACTATAGAAAAGGCAATCCCTGGCGTAATTAAAATTTGCGACAGTAAAAAATTATTTTTTGAATAATTTACTATAGAAAAGGCAATCCCTGGCTTAGTTAAAACTTGCGACAGTAAAAAATTATTTTTTGCAAAATTTACTATAGAAAGGGCAATCCCTGGCGTAATTAAAATTTGCGACAGTAAAAAATTATTTTTTGCAAAATTTACTATAGAAAAGGCAATCCCTAGCGTATTTAAAATTTGCGACAGTAAAAAATTATTTTTTGAAAAATTTACTGTAGAAAAGGCAATCCCTGGCGCAATTAAAATTTGCCACAGTAAAAAATTATTTTTTTGCAAAATTTACTATAGAAAAGGCAATACCTGGCGCAATTAAAATTTGCGACAGTAAAAAATTAATTTGTGAAAAATTTACTATATAAAAGGCAATCCCTGGCGTAATTAAAATTCGCGACAGTATAAAATTATTTTTTGAAAAATTTACTGTAGAAAAGCCAATCCCTGGCGCAATTAAAATTTGCGACAGTAAAAAATTATTTTTTGAAAAATTTACTATAGAAAGGGCAATCCCTGGCGCAATTAAAATTTGCGACAGTATAAAATTAAATTTTGAAAAATTTACTATAGAAAAGGCAATCCGTGGCGTATTTTAAATTTGCGACAGTAGAAAATTATTTTTTTAAAAATTTACTATAGAAAAGGCAATCCCTGGCGCAATTAAAATTTGCGAGAGTAAAAAATTAATTTGTGAAAAATTTACTATAGAAAAGGCAATCCCTGGCGCAATTAAAATATGCGACAGTAAAAAATTATTTTTTGAAAAATTTACTGTAGAAAAGGCAATCCCTGGCGCAATTAAAATTTGCGACAGTAGAAAATTATTTTTTGAAAAATTTACTGTAGAAAAGGCAATCCCTGGCGCAATTAAAATTTGCGACAGTAAAAAATTATTTTTTGAATAATTTACTATAGAAAAGGCAATCCCTGGCGTAATTAAAATTTGCGACAGTAAAAAATTATTTTTTGAATAATTTACTATAGAAAAGGCAATCCCTGGCGTAATTAAAACTTGCGACAGTAAAAAATTATTTTTTGCAAAATTTACTATAGAAAGGGCAATCCCTGGCGTAATTAAAATTTGCGACAGTAAAAAATTATTTTTTGCAAAATTTACTATAGAAAAGGCAATCCCTGGCGTATTTAAAATTTGCGACAGTAAAAAATTATTTTTGAAAAATTTACTGTAGAAAAGGCAATCCCTGGCGCAATTAAAATTTGCCACAGTAAAAAATTATTTTTTTGCAAAATTTACTATAGAAAAGGCAATCCCTGGCGCAATTAAAATTTGCGACAGTAAAAAATTAATTTGTGAAAAATTTACTATATAAAAGGCAATCCCTGGCGCAATTAAAATTTGCGACAGTATAAAATTATTTTTTGAAAAATTTACTGTAGAAAAGCCAATCCCTGGCGCAATTAAAATTTGCGACAGTAAAAAATTATTTTTTGAAAAATTTACTATAGAAAGGGCAATCCCTGGCGCAATTAAAATTTGCGACAGTATAAAATTAAATTTTGAAAAATTTACTATAGAAAAGGCAATCCGTGGCGTATTTAAAATTTGCGACAGTAGAAAATTATTTTTTGAAAAATTTGCTATAGAAAAGGCAATCCCTGGCGCAATTAAAATTTGCGACAGTAAAAAATTAATTTGTGAAAAATTTACTATAGAAAAGGCAATCCCTGGCGCAATTAAAATTTGCGACAGTAAAAAATTATTTTTTGAAAAATTTACTGTAGAAAAGGCAATCCCTGGCGCAATTAAAATTTGCGACAGTAGAAAATTATTTTTTGAAAAATTTACTGTAGAAAAGGCAATCTCTGGCGCAATTAAAATTTGCGACAGTAAAAAATTATTTTTGGAATAACTTACTATAGAAAAGGCAATCCCTGGCGGATTTAAAATTTGCGACAGTAAAAATTAATTTTTGAAAAATTTACTATAGAAAAGGCAATCCCTGTCGTAATTAAAACTTGCGACAGTAAAAAACTATTTTTTGAAAAATTTACTGTAGAAAAGGCAATCCCTGGCGCAATTAAAATTTGCGACAGTAAAAAATTATTTTTTGAATAATTTACTATAGAAAAGGCAATCCGTGGCGTATTTAAAATTTGCGACAGTAAAAAATTAATTTGTGAAAAATTTACTATATAAAAGGCAATCCCTGGCGCAATTAAAATTTGCGACAGTATAAAATTATTTTTTGAAAAATTTACTGTAGAAAAGCAATCCCTGGCGCAATTAAAATTTGCGACAGTAAAAAATTATTTTTTGAAAAATTTACTATAGAAAGGGCAATCCCTGGCGCAATTAAAATTTGCGACAGTATAAAATTAAATTTTGAAAAATTTACTATAGAAAAGGCAATCCCTGGCCTATTTAAAATTTGCGACAGTAGAAAATTATTTTTTGAAAAATTTACTATAGAAAAGGCAATCCCTGGTGCAATTAAAATTTGCGACAGTAAAAAATTAATTTGTGAAAAATTTACTATAGAAAAGGCAATCCCTGGCGCAATTAAAATTTGCGACAGTAAAAAATTATTTTTTGAAAAATTTACTGTAGAAAAGGCAATCCCTGGCGCAATTAAAATTTGCGACAGTAGAAAATTATTTTTTGAAAAATTTACTGTAGAAAAGGCAATCCCTGGCGCAATTAAAATTTGCGACAGTAAAAAATTATTTTTTGAATAATTTACTATAGAAAATGCAATCCCTGGCGGATTTAAAATTTGCGACAATAAAAAATTAATTTTTGAAAAATTTACTATTTTACTGGCGGATTTAAAATTTGCGACAGTAAAAAATTAATTTTTGAAAAATTTTCAATAGAAAAGGCAATCCCTGGCGTAATTAAAATTTGCGACAGTAAAAATTATTTTTTGAATAATTGACTATAGAAAAGGCAATCCCTGGCGAATTTAGAATTTGCGACAGAAAAAAATTATTTTTTGAATAATGTACTATAGAAAAGCCAATCCCTGGCGTAATTGAAATTTGCGACAGTAAAAAATTATTTTTTGAATAATTTACTATAGAAAAGGCAATCCCTGGCGTAATTAAAATTTGCGACAGTAAAAAATTAATTTTTGCATAATTTACTATAGAAAAGGCAATCCCTGGCGTAATTAAAATTTGCGACAGTAAAAAAATATTTTTTGAATAATTTACTATAGAAAAGGCAATCCCTGGCGTAATTAAAAGTTGCGACAGTAAAAAATTATTTTTTGAACAATTTACTATAGAAAAGGCAATCCCTGGCGTAATTAAAACTTGCGACAGTAAAAAATTATTTTTTGCAAAATTTACTATAGAAAGGGCAATCCCTGGCGTAATTAAAATTTGCGACAGTAAAAAATTATTTTTTGCAAAATTTACTATAGAAAAGGCAATCCCTGGCGTATTTAAAATTTGCGACAGTAAAAAATTATTTTTTGAAAAATTTACTGTAGAAAAGGCAATCCCTGGCGCAATTAAAATTTGCGACAGTATAAAATTAAATTTTGAAAAATTTACTATAGAAGAGGCAATCCCTGGCGCAATTAAAATTTGCGACAGTAAAAAATTAATTTGTGAAAAATTTACTATATAAAAGGCAATCCCTGGCGCAATTAAAAGTTGCGACAGTAAAAAATTAATTTGTGAAAAATTTACTATAGAAAAGGCAATCCCTGGCGCAATTAAAATTTGCGACAGTAAAAAATTATTTTTTGAAAAATTTACTGTAGAAAAGGCAATCCCTGGCGCAATTAAAATTTGCGACAGTAGAAAATTATTTTTGAAAAATTTACTGTAGAAAAGGCAATCCCTGGCGCAATTAAAATTTGCGACAGTAAAAAATTATTTTTTGAATAATTTACTATAGAAAAGGCAATCCCTGGCGGATTTAAAATTTGCGACAGTAAAAAATTAATTTTTGAAAAATTTACTATAGAAAAGGCAATCCCTGTCGTAATTAAAACTTGCGACAGTAAAAAATTAGTTTTTGAATAATTTACTATAGAAAATGCTATCCCTGGCGGATTTAAAATTTGCGACAGTAAAAAACTATTTTTTGAAAAATTTACTGTAGAAAAGGCAATCCCTGGCGCAATTAAAATTTGCGACAGTAAAAAATTATTTTTTGAATAATTTACTATAGAAAAGGCAATCCCTGCCGTAATTAAAATTTGCGACAGTAAAAAATTATTTTTTGAATAATTTACTATAGAAAAGGCAATCCCTGGCGTAATTAAAATTTGCGACAGTAAAAAATTATTTTTTGAATAATTTACTATAGAAAAGGCAATCCCTGGCGTAATTAAAACTTGCGACAGTAAAAAATTATTTTTTGCAAAATTTACTATAGAAAGGGCAATCCCTGGCGTAATTAAAATTTGCGACAGTAAAAAATTATTTTTTGCAAAATTTACTATAGAAAAGGCAATCCCTGGCGTAATTAAAATTTGCGACAGTAAAAAATTAATTTTTGAATAATTTACTATAGAAAAGGCAATCCCTGGCGTAATTAAAATTTGCGACAGTAAAAAAAATTTTTTTTTGAATAATTTACTATAGAAAATGCAATCCCTGGCGTAATTAAAATTTGCGACAGTAAAAAATTATTTTTTTAATAATTTACTATAGAATAGGCAATCCCTGGCGTAATTAAAACTTGCGACAGTAAAAAATTATTTTTTGCAAAATTTACTATAGAAAGGGCAATCCCTGGCGTAATTAAAATTTGCGACAGTAAAAAATTATTTTTTGCAAAATTTACTATAGAAAAGGCAATCCCTGGCGTAATTAAAATTTGCGACAGTAAAAAATTAATTTTTGAATAATTTACTATAGAAAAGGCAATCCCTGGCGTAATTAAAATTTGCGACAGTAAAAAATTATTTTTTGAATAATTTACTATAGAAAAAGCAATCCCTGGCGTAATTAAAATTTGCGACAGTAAAAAATTATTTTTTGAATAATTGACTATAGAAAAGGCAATCCCTGGCGAATTTAAAATTTGCGACAGAAAAAAATTATTTTTTGAATAATGTACTATAGAAAAGCCAATCCCTGGCGTAATTGAAATTTGCGACAGTAAAAAATTATTTTTTGAATAATTTACTATAGAAAAGGCAATCCCTGGCGTAATTAAAATTTGTGACAGTAAAAAATTATTTTTTGAATAATTTACTATAGAAAAGGCAATCCCTGGCGTAGTTAAAATTTGCGACAGAAAAAAATTATTTTTTGAATAATTTACTATAGAAAAGGCAATCCCTGGCGTAATTAAAATTTGCGACAGTAAAAAATTATTTTTTGAATAATTTACTATAGAAAAGGCAATCCCTGGCGTAATTAAAACTTGCGACAGTAAAAAATTATTTTTTGCAAAATTTACTATAGAAAGGGCAATCCCTGGCGGAATTAAAATTTGCGACAGAAAAAAATTATTTTTTGCAAAATTTACTATAGAAAAGGCAATCCCTGGCGTATTTAAAATTTGCGACAGTAAAAAATTATTTTTTGAAAAATTTACTGTAGAAAAGGCAATCCCTGGCGCAATTAAAATTTGCCACAGTAAAAAATTATTTTTTTGCAAAATTTACTATAGAAAAGGCAATCCCTGGCGCAATTAAAATTTGCGAGAGTATAAAATTATTTTTTGAAAAATTTACTGTAGAAAAGGCAATCCCTGGCGCAATTAAAATTTGCGACAGTAAAAAATTATTTTTTGAAAAATTTACTATAGAAAGGGCAATCCCTGGCGCAATTAAAATTTGCGACAGTATAAAATTAAATTTTGAAAAATTTACTATAGAAAAGGCAATCCCTGGCGTAATTAAAATTTGCGACAGTAAAAAATTATTTTTTGAAAAATTTACTATAGAAAAGGCAATCCCTGGCGCAGTTAAAATTTGCGACAGTAAAAAATTAATTTTTGAAAAATTTACTGTAGAAAAGGCAATCCCTGGCGCAATAAAAATTTGTGACAGTAGAAAATTATTTTTTGAAAAATTTACTGTAGAAAAGGCAATCCCTGGCGCAATTAAAATTTGCGACAGTAAAAAATTAATTTTTGAAAATTTACTATAGAAAAGGCAATCCCTGGCGTAATTAAAATTTGCGACAGTAAAAAATTATTTTTTGAAAAATTTACTATAGAAAAGGCAATCCCTGGCGGATTTAAAATTTGCGACAATAAAAAATTAATTTTTGAAAAATTTACTATAGAAAAGGCAATCCCTGGCGTAATTAAAATTTGCGACAGTAAAAAATTACTTTTTGCAAAATTTACTATAGAAAAGGCAATCCCTGGCGTATTTAAAATTTGCGACAGTAAAAAATTATTTTTTGAAAAATTTACTGTAGAAAAGGCAATCCCTGGCGCAATTAAAATTTGCCACAGTAAAAAATTATTTTTTTTGCAAAATTTACTATAGAAAAGGCAATCCCTGGCGCAATTAAAATTTGCGACAGTAAAAAATTAATTTGTGAAAAATTTACTATATAAAAGGCAATCCCTGGCGCAATTAAAATTTGCGACAGTATAAAATTATTTTTTGAAAAATTTACTGTAGAAAAAGGCAATCCCTGGCGCAATTAAAATTTGCGACAGTAAAAAATTATTTTGTGAAAAATTTACTATAGAAAGGGCAATCCCTGGCGCAATTAAAATTTGCGACAGTATAAAATTAAATTTTGAAAAATTTACTATAGAAAAGGCAATCCCTGGCGTATTTAAAATTTGCGACAGTAGAAGATAATTTTTTGAAAAATTTACTATAGAAAAGGCAATCCGTGGTGTATTTAAAATTTGCGACAGTAGAAAATTATTTTTTGAAAAATTTACTATAGAAAAGGCAATCCCTGGCGCAATTAAAATTTGCGACAGTAAAAAATTAATTTGTGAAAAATTTACTATAGAAAAGGCAATCCCTGGCGCAATTAAAATTTGCGACAGTAAAAAATTATTTTTTGAAAAATTTACTGTAGAAAACGCAATCCTGGCGCAATTAAAATTTGCGACAGTAGAAAATTATTTTTTGAAAAATTTACTGTAGAAAAGGCAATCTCTGGCGCAATTAAAATTTGCGACAGTAAAAAATTATTTTTGGAATAACTTACTATAGAAAAGGCAATCCCTGGCGGATTTAAAATTTGCGACAGTAAAAATTAATTTTTGAAAAATTTACTATAGAAAAGGCAATCCCTGTCGTAATTAAAACTTGCGACAGTAAAAAATTATTTTTTGAAAAATTTACTGTAGAAAAGGCAATCCCTGGCGCAATTAAAATTTGCGACAGTAAAAAATTATTTTTTGAATAATTTACTATAGAAAAGGCAATCCCTGGCGTAATTAAAATTTGCGACAGTAAAAAATTATTTTTTGAATAATTTACTATAGAAAGGCAATCCCCGCCGTAATTAAAATTTGCGACAGTAAAAAATTATTTTTTGAATAATTTACTATAGAAAAGTCAATCCCTGGCGTAATTAAAACTTGCGACAGTAAAAAATTATTTTTTGCAAAATTTAATATAGAAAGGGCAATCCCTGGCGTAATTAAAATTTGCGACAGTAAAAAATTATTTTTTGCAAAATTTACTATAGAAAAGGCAATCCCTGGCGTAATTAAAATTTGCGACAGTAAAAAATTAATTTTTGAATAATTTACTATAGAAAAGGCAATCCCTGCGTAATTAAAATTTGCGACAGTAAAAAATTATTTTTTGAATAATTTACTATAGAAAAGGCAATCCCTGGCGTAATTAAAATTTGCGACAGTAAAAAATTAATTTGTGAAAAATTTGCTATATAAAAGGCAATCCCTGGCGCAATTAAAATTTGCGACAGTATAAAATTATTTTTTGAAAAATTTACTGTAGAAAAGCAATCCCTGGCGCAATTAAAATTTCCGACAGTAAAAAATTGTTTTTTGAAAAATTTACTATAGAAAGGGCAATCCCTGGCGCAATTAAAATTTGCGACAGTATAAAATTAAATTTTGAAAAATTTACTATAGAAAAGGCAATCCCTGGCGTATTTAAAATTTGCGACAGTAGAAAATTATTTTTTGAAAAATTTACTATAGAAAAGGCAATCCCTGGTGCAATTAAAATTTGCGACAGTAAAAAATTAATTTGTGAAAAATTTACTATATAAAAGGCAATCCCTGGCGCAATTAAAATTTCGACAGTAAAAAATTATTTTTTGAAAAATTTACTGTAGAAAAGGCAATCCCTGGCGCAATTAAAATTTGCGACAGTAGAAAATTATTTTTTGAAAAATTTACTGTAGAAAAGGCAATCCCTGGCGCAATTAAAATTTGCGACAGTAAAAAATTATTTTTTGAATAATTTACTATAGAAAATGCAATCCCTGGCGGATTTAAAATTTGCGACAATAAAAAATTAATTTTTGAAAAATTTACTATAGAAAAGGCAATCCCTGGTGGATTTAAAATTTGCGACAGTAAAAAATTAATTTTTGAAAAATTTACTATAGAAAAGGCAATCCCTGGCGTAATTAAAATTTGCGACAGTAAAAAATCATTTTTTGAATAATTGACTAAAGAAAAGGCAATCCCTGGCGAATTTAAAATTTGCGACAGAAAAAAATTATTTTTTGAATAATGTACTATAGAAAAGCCAATCCCTGGCGTAATTGAAATTTGCGACAGTAAAAAATTATTTTTTGAATAATTTACTATAGAAAAGGCAATCCCTGGCGTAATTAAAATTTGCGACAGTAAAAAATTAATTTTTGCATAATTTACTATAGAAAAGGCAATCCCTGGCGTAATTAAAATTTGCGACAGTAAAAAAATATTTTTTGAATAATTTACTATAGAAAAGGCAATCCCTGGCGTAATTAAAAGTTGCGACAGTAAAAAATTATTTTTTGAATAATTTACTATAGAAAAGGCAATCCCTGGCGTAATTAAAACTTGCGACAGTAAAAAATTATTTTTTGCAAAATTTACTATAGAAAGGGCAATCCCTGGCGTAATTAAAATTTGCGACAGTAAAAAATTATTTTTTTTTTAATTGACTATAGAAAAGGCAATCCCTGGCGAATTTAAAATTTGCGACAGAAAAAAATTATTTTTTGAATAATGTACTATAGAAAAGCCAATCCCTGGCGTAATTGAAATTTGCGACAGTAAAAAATTATTTTTTGCAAAATTTACTATAGAAAGGGCAATCCCTGGCGTAATTAAAATTTGCGACAGTAAAAAATTATTTTTTGAAAAATTTACTGTAGAAAAGGCAATCCCTGGCGCAATTAAAATTTGCGACAGTATAAAATTAAATTTTGAAAAATTTACTATAGAAAAGGCAATCCCTGGCGCAATTAAAATTTGCGACAGTAAAAAATTAATTTGTGAAAAATTTACTATATAAAAGGCAATCCCTGGCGCAATTAAAAGTTGCGACAGTAAAAAATTAATTTGTGAAAAATTTACTATAGAAAAGGCAATCCCTGGCGCAATTAAAATTAGCGACAGTAAAAAATTATTTTTTGAAAAATTTACTGTAGAAAAGGCAATCCCTGGCGCAATTAAAATTTGCGACAGTAGAAAATTATTTTTGAAAAATTTACTGTAGAAAAGGCAATCCCTGGCGCAATTAAAATTTGCGACAGTAAAAAATTATTTTTTGAATAATTTACTATAGAAAAGGCAATCCCTGGCGGATTTAAAATTTGCGACAGTAAAAAATTAATCTTTGAAAAATTTACTATAGAAAAGGCAATCCCTGTCGTAATTAAAACTTGCGACAGTAAAAAATTAGTTTTTGAATAATTTACTATAGAAAATGCAATCCCTGGCGGATTTAAAATTTGCGACAGTAAAAAATTATTTTTTGAAAAATTTACTGTAGAAAAGGCAATCCCTGGCGCAATTAAAATTTGCGACAGTAAAAAATTATTTTTTGAATAATTTACTATAGAAAAGGCAATCCCTGGCGTAATTAAATTTGCGACAGTAAAAAATTATTTTTTGAATAATTTACTATAGAAAAGGCAATCCCTGGCGTAATTAAAATTTGCGACAGTAAAAAATTATTTTTTGAATAATTTACTATAGAAAAGGCAATCCCTGGCGTAATTAAAACTTGCGACAGTAAAAAATTATTTTTTGCAAAATTTACTATAGAAAGGGCAATCCCTGGCGTAATTAAAATTTGCGACAGTAAAAAATTATTTTTTGCAAAATTTACTATAGAAAAGGCAATCCCTGGCGTAATTAAAATTTGCGACAGTAAAAAATTTATTTTTGAATAATTTACTATAGAAAAGGCAATCCCTGGCGTAATTAAAATTTGCGACAGTAAAAAATTATTTTTTGAATAATTTACTATAGAAAATGCAATCCCTGGCGTAATTAAAATTTGCGACAGTAAAAAATTATTTTTTGAATAATTTACTATAGAATAGGCAATCCCTGGCGTAATTAAAACTTGCGACAGTAAAAAATTATTTTTTGCAAAATTTACTATAGAAAGGGCAATCCCTGGCATAATTAAAATTTGCGACAGCAAAAAATTATTTTTTGCAAAATTTACTATAGAAAAGGCAATCCCTGGCGTAATTAAAATTTGCGACAGTAAAAAATTGATTTTGAATAATTTACTATAGAAAAGGCAATCCCTGGCGTAATTAAAATTTGCGACAGTAAAAAATTATTTTTTGAATAATTTACTATAGAAAAGGCAGTCCCTGGCGTAATTAAAATTTGCGACAGTAAAAAATTATTTTTTGAATAATTGACTATAGAAAAGGCAATCCCTGGCGAATTTAAAATTTGCGACAGAAAAAAATTATTTTTTGAATAATGTACTATAGAAAACCCAATCCCTGGCGTAATTGAAATTTGCGACAGTAAAAAATTATTTTTTGCAAAATTTACTATAGAAAAGGCAATCCCTGGCGTAATTAAAATTTGCGACAGTAAAAAATTAATTTTTGAATAATTTACTATAGAAAAGGCAATCCCTGGCGTAATTAAAATTTGCGACAGTAAAAAATTATTTTTTGCAAAATTTACTATAGAAAAGGCAATCCCTGGCGTAATTAAAATTTGCGACAGTAAAAAATTAATTTTTGAATAATTTACTATAGAAAAGGCAATCCCTGGCGTAATTAAAATTTTCGACAGTATAAAATTAAATTTTGAAAAATTTACTATAGAAAAGGCAATCCCTGGCGTATTTAAAATTTGCGACAGTAGAAAAATATTTTTTGAAAAATTTACTATAGAAAAGGCAATTCCTGGCGCAATTAAAATTTGCGACAGTAAAAAAATAATTTGTGAAAAATTTACTATAGAAAAGGCAATCCCTGGCGCAATTAAAATTTGCGACAGTAAAAAATTATTTTTTGAAAAATTTACTGTAGAAAAGGCAATCCCTGGCGCAATTAAAATTTGCGACAGTAGAAAATTATTTTTTGAAAAATTTACTGTAGAAAAGGCAATCCCTGGCGCAATTAAAATTTGCGACAGTAAAAAATTATTTTTTGAATAATTTACTATAGAAAAGGCAATCCCTGGCGGATTTAAAATTTGCGACAGTAAAAAATTAATTTTTGAAAAATTTACTATAGAAAAGGCAATCCGTGTCGTAATTAAAACTTGCGACAGTAAAAAATTAGTTTTTGAATAATTTACTATAGAAAATGCAATCCCTGGCGGATTTAAAATTTGCGACAGTAAAAAATTATTTTTGAAAAATTTACTGTAGAAAAGGCAATTCCTGGCGCAATTAAAATTTGCGACAGTAAAAAATTATTTTTTGAAAAATTTACTGTAGAAAAGGCAATACTTGGCGCAATTAAAATTTGCGACAGTAAAAAATTATTTTGTGAAAAATTTACTATAGAAAAGGCAATCCCTGGCGCAATTAAAATTTGCGACAATAAAAAAATTATTTTTTGCAAAATTTATATTAGAAAAGGCAATCCTTGGCGTAATTAAAATTTGCGACAGTTTAAAATTATTTTTTGAAAAATTTACTATAGAAAAGGCAATCCCTGGCGCAATTAAAATTTGCGACAGAAAAAAATTATTTTTTGTATAATTTACTATAGAAAAGGCAATCCCTGGCGTATTTAAAAATTTGCGGCAGTAAAAAATTAATTTGTAAAAATTTACTATAGAAAAGGCAATCCTTGGCGCAATTAAAATTTGCGACAGTAAAGAATTATTTTTTGCAAAATTTACTATAGAAGAGGCAATCCCTGGCGTATTTAAAATTTGCGACAGTTAAAAATTAATTTTTGAAAAATTTACTATAGAAATGGCAATCCCTGGAGTAATTAAAATTTGCGACAATAAAAAATTAGTTTTTGAAAAATTCACTATAGAAAAGGCAATCCCTGGCGTAATTAAAATTTGCGACAGTAAAAAATTATTTTTGAAAAATTTACTATAGAAAAGGCAATCCCTGGCGCAGTTAAAATTTGCGACAGTAAAAAATTAATTTTGGAAAAATTTACTGTAGAAAAGGCAATCCCTGGCGCAATAAAAATTTGTGACAGTAGAAAATTATTTT
Source organism: Dioctria linearis (assembly GCA_963930735.1). NCBI lineage: Eukaryota > Metazoa > Arthropoda > Insecta > Diptera > Asilidae > Dioctria > Dioctria linearis. Next base: position 96,699 of record CAWVNZ010003006.1, read on the forward strand.
TTGAAAAATTTACTATAGAAAAGGCAATCCCTGGCGTAATTAAAACTTGCGACAGTAAAAAATTATTTTTTGCAAAATTTACTATAGAAAGGGCAATCCCTGGCGTAATTAAAATTTGCGACAGTAAAAAATTATTTTTTGCAAAATTTACTATAGAAAAGGCAATCCCTGGCGTAATTAAAATTTGCGACAGTAAAAAATTAATTTTTGAATAATTTACTATAGAAAAGGCAATCCCTGGCGTAATTAAAATTTGCGACAGTAAAAAATTATTTTTTGAATAATTTACTATAGAAAATGCAATCCCTGGCGTAATTAAAATTTGCGACAGTAAAAAATTATTTTTTGAATAATTTACTATAGAATAGGCAATCCCTGGCGTAATTAAAACTTGCGACAGTAAAAAATTATTTTTTGCAAAATTTACCATAGAAAGGGCAATCCCTGGCATAATTAAAATTTGCGACAGTAAAAAATTATTTTTTGCAAAATTTACTATAGAAAAGGCAATCCCTGGCGTAATTAAAATTTGCGACAGTAAAAAATTAATTTTTGAATAATTTACTATAGAAAAGGCAATCCCTGGCGTAATTAAAATTTGCGACAGTAAAAAATTATTTTTTGAATAATTTACTATAGAAAAGGCAATCCCTGGCGTAATTAAAATTTGCGACAGTAAAAAATTATTTTTTGAATAATTGACTATAGAAAAGGCAATCCCTGGCGAATTTAAAATTTGCAACAGAAAAAAATTATTTTTTGAATAATGTACTATAGAAAACCCAATCCCTGGCGTAATTGAAATTTGCGACAGTAAAAAATTATTTTTGCAAAATTTACTATAGAAAAGGCAATCCCTGGCGTAATTAAAATTTGCGACAGTAAAAAATTAATTTTTGAATAATTTACTATAGAAAAGGCAATCCCTGGCGTAATTAAAATTTGCGACAGTAAAAAATTATTTTTTGCAAAATTTACTATAGAAAAGGCAATCCCTGGCGTAATTAAAATTTGCGACAGTAAAAAATTAATTTTTGCAAAATTTACTATAGAAAAGGCAATCCCTGGCGTATTTAAAATTTGCGACAGTAAAAAATTATTTTTTGAAAAATTTACTGTAGAAAAGGCAATCCCTGGCGCAATTAAAATTTGCCACAGTAAAAAATTATTTTTTTGCAAAATTTACTATAGAAAAGGCAATCCCTGGCGCAATTAAAATTTGCGACAGTATAAAATTATTTTTTGAAAAATTTACTGTAGAAAAGGCAATCCCTGGCGCAATTAAAATTTGCGACAGTAAAAAATTATTTTTTGAAAAATTTACTATAGAAAGGGCAATCCCTGGCGCAATTAAAATTTTCGACAGTATAAAATTAAATTTTGAAAAATTTACTATAGAAAAGGCAATCCCTGGCGTATTTAAAATTTGCGACAGTAGAAAATTATTTTTTGAAAAATTTACTATAGAAAAGGCAATCCCTGGCGCAATTAAAATTTGCGACAGTAAAAAATTAATTTGTGAAAAATTTACTATAGAAAAGGCAATCCCTGGCGCAATTAAAATTTGCGACAGTAAAAAATTATTTTTTGAAAAATTTACTGTAGAAAAGGCAATCCCTGGCGCAATTAAAATTTGCGACAGTAGAAAATTATTTTTTGAAAAATTTACTGTAGAAAAGGCAATCCCTGGCGCAATTAAAATTTGCGACAGTAAAAAATTATTTTTTGAATAATTTACAATAGAAAAGGCAATCCCTGGCGGATTTAAAATTTGCGACAGTAAAAAATTAATTTTTGAAAAATTTACTATAGAAAAGGCAATCCGTGTCGTAATTAAAACTTGCGACAGTAAAAAAATTAGTTTTTGAATAATTTACTATAGAAAATGCAATCCCTGGCGGATTTAAAATTTGCGACAGTAAAAAATTATTTTTTGAAAAATTTACTGTAGAAAAGGCAATTCCTGGCGCAATTAAAATTTGCGACAGTAAAAAATTATTTTTTGAAAAATTTACTGTAGAAAAGGCAATACTTGGCGCAATTAAAATTTGCGACAGTAAAAAATTATTTTGTGAAAAATTTACTATAGAAAAGGCAATCCCTGGCGCAATTAAAATTTGCGACAATAAAAAATTATTTTTTGCAAAATTTATATTAGAAAAGGCAATCCCTGGCGTAATTAAAATTTGCGACAGTTTAAAATTATTTTTTGAAAAATTTACTATAGAAAAGGCAATCCCTGGCGCAATTAAAATTTGCGACAGAAAAAAATTATATTTTGTATAATTTACTATAGAAAAGGCAATCCCTGGCGTATTTAAAATTTGCGGCAGTAAAAAATTAATTTGTAAAAATTTACTATATAAAAGGCAATCCCTGGCGCAATTAAAATTTGCGACAGTAAAAAATTATTTTTTGCAAAATTTACTATAGAAGAGGCAATCCCTGGCGTATTTAAAATTTGCGACAGTTAAAAATTAATTTTTGAAAAATTTACTATAGAAATGGCAATCCCTGGCGTAATTAAAATTTGCGACAGTAAAAAATTAGTTTTTGAAAAATTCACTATAGAAAAGGCAATCCCTGGCGTAATTAAAATTTGCGACAGTAAAAAATTATTTTTTGAAAAATTTACTATAGAAAAGGCAATCCCTGGCGCAGTTAAAATTTGCAACAGTAAAAAATTAATTTTTGAAAAATTTACTGTAGAAAAGGCAATCCCTGGCGCAATAAAAATTTGTGACAGTAGAAAATTATTTTTTGAAAAATTTACTGTAGAAAAGGCAATCCCTGGCGCAATTAAAATTTGCGACAGTAAAAAATTAATTTTTGAAAAATTTACTATAGAAAAGGCAATCCCTGGCGTAATTAAAATTTGCGACAGTCAAAAATTATTTTTTGAAAAATTTACTATAGAAAAGGCAATCCATGGCGGATTTAAAATTTGCGACAATAAAAAATTAATTTTGAAAAATTTACTATAGAAAAGGCAATCCCTGGCGTAATTAAAATTTGCGACAGTAAAAAATTACTTTTTGCAAAATTTACTATAGAAAAGGCAATCCCTGGCGTATTTAAAATTTGCGACAGTAAAAAATTATTTTTTGAAAAATTTACTGTAGAAAAGGCAATCCCTGGCGCAATTAAAATTTGCCACAGTAAAAAATTATTTTTTTGCAAAATTTACTATAGAAAAGGCAATCCCTGGCGCAATTAAAATTTGCGGCAGTAAAAAATTACTTTGTGAAAAATTTACTATATAAAAGGCAATCCCTGGCGCAATTAAAATTTGCGACAGTATAAAATTATTTTTTGAAAAATTTACTGTAGAAAAGGCAATCCCTGGCGCAATTAAAATTTGCGCCAGTAAAAAATTATTTTGTGAAAAATTTACTATAGAAAGGGCAATCCCTGGCGCAATTAAAATTTGCGACAGTATAAAATTAAATTTTGAAAAATTTACTATAGAAAAGGCAATCCCTGGCGTATTTAAAATTTGCGACAGTAGAAAATTATTTTTTGAAAAATTTACTATAGAAAAGGCAATCCCCGGCGCAATTAAAATTTGCGACAGTAAAAAATTAATTTGTGAAAAATTTACTATAGAAAAGGCAATCCCTGGCGCAATTAAAATTTGCGACAGTAAAAAATTATTTTTTGAAAAATTTACTGTAGAAAAGGCAATCCCTGGCGCAATTAAAATTTGCGACAGTAGAAAATTATTTTTTGAAAAATTTACTGTAGAAAAGGCAATCCCTGGCGCAATTAAAATTTGCGACAGTAAAAAATTATTTTTTGAATAATTTACTATAGAAAAGGCAATCCCTGGCGGATTTAAAATTTGCGACAGTAAAAAATTAATTTTTGAAAAATTTACTATAGAAAAGGCAATCCCTGTCGTAATTAAAATTTGCGACAGTAAAAAATTAGTTTTTGAATAATTTACTATAGAAAATGCAATCCCTGGCGGATTAAAAATTTGCGACAATAAAAAATTATTTTTTGAAAAATTTACTGTAGAAAAGGCAATCCCTGGCGAAATTAAAATTTGCGACAGTAAAAAATTAATTTTTGAAAAATTTACTGTAGAAAAGGCAATCCCTGGCGCAATAAAAATTTGTGACAGTAGAAAATTATTTTTTGAAAAATTTACTGTAGAAAAGGCAATCCCTGGCGCAATTAAAATTTGCGACAGTAAAAAATTAATTTTTGAAAAATTTGCTATAGAAAAGGCAATCCCTTGCGTAATTAAAATTTGCGACAGTAAAAAATTATTTTTTGAAAAATTTACTATAGAAAAGGCAATCCCTGGCGGATTTAAAATTTGCGACAGTAAAAAATTAATTTTTGAAAAATTTACTATAGAAAAGGCAATCCCTGGCGTAATTAAAATTTGCGACAGTAAAAAATTATTTTTTGAATAATTTACTATAGAAAAGGCAATTCCTGGCGTAATTAAAATTTGCGACAGTAAAAAATTATTTTTTGAAAAATTTACTGTAGAAAAGGCAATCCCTGGCGCAATTAAAATTTGCGACAGTAAAAAATTATTTTTTTGCAAAATTTACTATAGAAAAAGCAATCCCTGGCGCAATTAAAATTTGAGACAGTATAAAATTAAATTTTGAAAAATTTACTATAGAAAAGGCAATCCCTGGCGGATTTAAAATTTGTGACAGCAAAAAATTGATTTTTGAAAAATTTACAATAGAAAAGGCAATCCCTGGCGTAATTAAAATTTGCGACAGTAAAAAATTATTTTTTTAATAATTTAATATAGAAAAGGCAATCCCTGCCGGATTTAAAATTTGCGACAGTAAAATATTCATTTTTGAAAAATTTACTATAGAAAAGGCAATCCCTGGCGTAATTAAAATTTGCGACAGTAAAAAATTATTTTTTGAATAATTGACTAGAGAAAAGGCAATCCCTGGCGAATTTAAAATTTGAGACAAAAAAAAATTATTTTTTGAATAATGTACTATAGAAAAGCCAATCCCTGGCGTAATTGAAATTTGCGACAGTAAAAAATTAATTTTTGAAAAATTTACTATAGAAAAGGCAATCCCTGGCGGATTTAAAATTTGCGACAGTAAAAAATTAATTTTTGAAAAATTTACTATAGAAAAGGCAATCCCTGGCGTAATTAAAATTTTCGACAGTAAAAAGTTATTTTTTGAATAATTTACTATAGAAAAGGCAATCCCTGGCGTAATTAAACCTTGCGACAGTAAAAAATTATTTTTTGCAAAATTTGCTATAGAAAGGGCAATCCCTGGCGTAATTAAAATTTGCGACAGTAAAAAATTATTTTTTGCAAAATTTGCTATAGAAAAGGCAATCCCTGGCGTATTTAAAATTTGCGACAGTAAAAAATTATTTTTTGAAAAATTTACTGTAGAAAAGGCAATCCCTGGCGCAATTAAAATTTGCCACAGTAAAAAATTATTTTTTTGCAAAATTTACTATAGAAAAGGCAATCCCTGGCGCAATTAAAATTTGCGACAGTAAAAAATTAATTTGTGAAAAATTTACTATATAAAAGGCAATCCCTGGCGCAATTAAAATTTGCGACAGTATAAAATTATTTTTTGAAAAATTTACTGTAGAAAAGGCAATCCCTGGCGCAATTAAAATTTGCGACAGTAAAAAATTATTTTTTGAAAAATTTACTATAGAAAGGGCAATCCCTGGCGTATTTAAAATTTGCGACAGTAGAAAATTATTTTTTGAAAAATTTACTATAGAAAAGGCAATCCCTGGCGCAATTAAAATTTGCGACAGTATAAAATTATTTTTTGAAAAATTTACTGTAGAAAAGGCAATCCCTGGCGCAATTAAATTTGCCACAGTAAAAAATTATTTTTTTGCAAAATTTACTATAGAAAAGGCAATCCCTGGCGCAATTAAAATTTGCGACAGTAAAAAATTAATTTGTGAAAAATTTACTATATAAAAGGCAATCCCTGGCGCAATTAAAATTTGCGACAGTATAAAATTATTTTTTGAAAAATTTACTGTAGAAAAGGCAATCCCTGGCGCAATTAAAATTTGCGACAGTATAAAATTATTTTTTGAAAAATTTACTGTAGAAAAGGCAATCCCTGGCGCAATTAAAATTTGCGACAGTAAAAAATTATTTTTTGAAAAATTTACTATAGAAAAGGCAATCCTTGGCGTATTTAAAATTTGCGACAGTAGAAAATTATTTTTTGAAAAATTTACTATAGAAAAGGCAATCCCTGGCGCAATTAAAATTTGCGACAGTAAAAAATTAATTTGTGAAAAATTTACTATAGAAAAGGCAATCACTGGCGCAATTAAAATTTGCGACAGTAAAAAATTATTTTTTGAAAAATTTACTGTAGAAAAGGCAATCCCTGGCGCAATTAAAATTTGCGACAGTAGAAAATTATTTTTTTGAAAAATTTACTGTAGAAAAGGCAATCCCTGGCGGATTTAAAATTTGCGACAGTAAAAAATTATTTTTTGAAAAATTTACTGTAGAAAAGGCAATCCCTGGCGCAATTAAAATTTGCGACAGTAAAAAGTTATTTTTTGAAAAAATTACTGTAGAAAAGGCAATACCTGGCGCAATTAAAATTTGCGACAGTAAAAAATTATTTTGTGAAAAATTTACTATAGAAAAGGCAATCCCTGGCGCAATTAAAATTTGCGAAAATAAAAAATTATATTTTGCAAAATTTATATTAGAAAAGGCAATCCCTGGCGTAATTAAAATTTGCGACAGTATAAAATTATTTTTTGAAAAATTTACTATAGAAAAGGCAATCCCTGGCGCAATTAAAATTTTCGACTGTAAAAAATTATTTTTTGTATAATTTACTATAGAAAAGGCAATCCCTGGCGTATTTAAAATTTGCGGCAGTAAAAAATTAATTTGTAAAAATTTACTATAGAAAAGGCAATCCCTGGCGCAATTAAAATTTGCGACAGTAAAAAATTATTTTTTGCAAAATTTACTATAGAAGAGGCAATCCCTGGCGTATTTAAAATTTGCGACAGTATAAAATTATTTTTTGAAAAATTTAATGTAGAAAAGCAATCCCTGGCGTATTTAAAATTTGCGACAGTAAAAAATTATTTTTCGAATATTTTACTATAGAAAAGGCAATCCTTGGCGTATTTAAAATTTGCGACAGTAAAAAATTAATTTGTGAAAAATTTACTATAGAAAAGGTAATCCCTGGCGCAATTAAAATTTGCGACAGTAAAAAATTATTTTTTGCAAAATTTACTGTAGAAAAGGCAATCCCTGGCGCAATTAAAATTTGCGACAGTAAAAAATTATTTTTTGAATAATTTACTATAGAAAAGGCAATCCCTGGCGGATTTTAAATTTGCGACAGTAAAAAATTATTTTTTGAAAAATTTACTACAGAAAAGGTAATCCCTGGCGCAATTACAATTTGCGACAGTAAAAAATTATTTTTTTGCAAAATTTACTATAGAAATGGCAATCTCTGGCGTATTTAAAATTTGCGACAGTAAAAAATTATTTTTTGAAAAATATACTATAGAAAAGGCAATCCCTGGCGGGTTTAAAATTTGCGACAGTAAAAAATTAATTTTTGAAAAATTTACTATAGAAAAGGCAATCCCTGGCGTAATTAAAATTTGCGACAGTAAAAAATTAGTTTTTGAAAAATTCACTATAGAAAAGGCAATCCCTGGCGTAATTAAAATTTTCGACAGTAAAAAATTATTTTTTGAAAAATTTACTATAGAAAAGGCAATCCCAGGCGCAGTTAAAATTTGCGACAGTAAAAAATTAATTTTTGAAAAATTTACTGTAGAAAAGGCAATCCCTGGCGGAATAAAAATTTGTGACAGTAGAAAATTATTTTTTGAAAAATTTACTGTAGAAAATGCAATCCCTGGCGCAATTAAAATTTGCGACAGTAAAAAATTAATTTTTGAAAAATTTACTATAGAAAAGGCAATCCCTGGCGTAATTAAAATTTGCGACAGTAAAAAATTATTTTTTGAAAAATTTACTATAGAAAAGGCAATCACTGGCGGATTTAAAATTTGCGACAATAAAAAATTAATTTTTGAAACATTTACTATAGAAAAGGCAATCCCTGGCGTAATTAAAATTTGCGACAGTAAAAAATTATTTTTTGAATAATTTACTATAGAAAAGGCAATCCCTGGCGGATTTAAAATTTGCGACAGTAAAAAATTAATTTTTGAAAAATTTACTATAGAAAAGGCAATCCCTGGCGCAATTAAAATTTTCGACAGTAAAAAATTATTTTTTGTATAATTTACTATAGAAAAGGCAATCCCTGGCGTATTTAAAATTTGCGGCAGTAAAAAATTAATTTGTAAAAATTTACTATAGAAAAGGCAATCCCTGGCGCAATTAAAATTTGCGACAGTAAAAAATTATTTTTTGCAAAATTTACTATAGAAGAGGCAATCCCTGGCGTATTTAAAATTTGCGACAGTATAAAAATATTTTTTGAAAAATTTAATGTAGAAAAGCAATCCCTGGCGTATTCAAAATTTGCGACAGTAAAAAATTATTTTTCGAATATTTTAATATAGAAAAGGCAATCCCTGGCGTATTTAAAATTTGCGACAGTAAAAAATTAATTTGTGAAAAATTTACTATAGAAAAGGTAATCCCTGGCGCAATTAAAATTTGCGACAGTAAAAAATTATTTTTTGCAAAATTTACTGTAGAAAAGGCAATCCCTGGCGCAATTAAAATTTGCGACAGTAAAAAATTATTTTTTGAATAATTTACTATAGAAAAGGCAATCCCTGGCGGATTTAAAATTTGCGACAGTAAAAAATTATTTTTTGAAAAATTTACTATAGAAAAGGTAATCCCTGGCGCAATTACAATTTGCGACAGTAAAAAATTATTTTTTTGCAAAATTTACTATAGAAATGGCAATCTCTGGCGTATTTAAAATTTGCGACAGTAAAAAATTATTTTTTGAAAAATTTACTATAGAAAAGGCAATCCCTGGCGCAATTAAAATTTGCGACACTAAAAAATTAATTTGTGAATAATTTACTATAGAAAAGGCAATCCCTGGCGGGTTTAAAATTTGAGACAGTAAAAAATTAATTTTTGAAAAATTTACTATAGAAAAGGCAATCCCTGGCGTAATTAAAATTTGCGACAGTAAAAAATTATTTTTTGAATAATTTACTATAGAAAATGCAATCCCTGGCGGATTTAAAATTTGCGACAATAAAAAATTAATTTTTGAAAAATTTACTATAGAAAAGGCAATCCCTGGCGGATTTAAAATTTGCGACAGTAAAAAATTAATTTTTGAAAAATTTACTATAGAAAAGGTAATCCCTGGCGCAATTAAAATTTGCGACAGTAAAAAATTATTTTTTGCAAAATTTACTGTAGAAAAGGCAATCCCTGGCGCAATTAAAATTTGCGACAGTAAAAAATTATTTTTTGAATAATTTACTATAGAAAAGGCAATCCCTGGCGGATTTAAAATTTGCGACAGTAAAAAATTATTTTTTGAAAAATTTACTATAGAAAATGCAATCCCTGGCGGATTTAAAATTTGCGACAATAAAAAATTAATTTTTGAAAAATTTACTATAGAAAAGGCAATCCCTGGCGGATTTAAAATTTGCGACAGTAAAAAATTAATTTTTGAAAAATTTACTATAGAAAAGGCAATCCCTGGCGTAATTAAAATTTGCGACAGTAAAAAATTATTTTTTGAATAATTGACTATAGAAAAGGCAATCCCTGGCGAATTTAAAATTTGCGACAGAAAAAAATTATTTTTTGAATAATGTACTATAGAAAAGCCAATCCTTGGCGTAATTGAAATTTGCGACAGTAAAAAATTATTTTTTGAATAATTTACTATAGAAAAGGCAATCCCTGGCGTAATTAAAATTTGCGACAGTAAAAAATTAATTTTTGCATAATTTACTATAGAAAAGGCAATCCCTGGCGTAATTAAAATTTGCGACAGTAAAAAAATATTTTTTGAATAATTTACTATAGAAGAGGCAATCCCTGGCGTAATTAAAAGTTGCGACAGTAAAAAATTATTTTTTGAATAATTTACTATAGAAAAGGCAATCCCTGGCGTAATTAAAACTTGCGACAGTAAAAAATTATTTTTTGCAAAATTTACTATAGAAAGGGCAATCCCTGGCGTAATTAAAATTTGCGACAGTAAAAAATTATTTTTTGCAAAATTTACTATAGAAAAGGCAATCCCTGGCGTATTTAAAATTTGCGACAGTAAAAAATTATTTTTTGAAAAATTTACTGTAGAAAAGGCAATCCCTGGCGCAATTAAAATTTGCGACAGTATAAAATTAAATTTTGAAAAATTTACTATAGAAAAGGCAATCCCTGGCGCAATTAAAATTTGCGACAGTAAAAAATTAATTTGTGAAAAATTTACTATATAAAAGGCAATCCCTGGCGCAATTAAAAGTTGCGACAGTAAAAAATTAATTTGTGAAAAATTTACTATAGAAAAGGCAATCCCTGGCGCAATTAAAATTTGCGACAGTAAAAAATTATTTTTTGAAAAATTTACTGTAGAAAAGGCAATCCCTGGCGCAATTAAAATTTGCGACAGTAGAAAATTATTTTTGAAAAATTTACTGTAGAAAAGGCAATCCCTGGCGCAATTAAAATTTGCGACAGTAAAAAATTATTTTTTGAATAATTTACTATAGAAAAGGCAATCCCTGGCGGATTTAAAATTTGCGACAGTAAAAAATTAATTTTTGAAAAATTTACTATAGAAAAGGCAATCCCTGTCGTAATTAAAACTTGCGACAGTAAAAAATTAGTTTTTGAATAATTTACTATAGAAAATGCAATCCCTGGCGGATTTAAAATTTGCGACAGTAAAAAATTATTTTTTGAAAAATTTACTGTAGAAAAGGCAATCCCTGGCGCAATTAAAATTTGCGACAGTAAAAAATTATTTTTTGAATAATTTACTATAGAAAAGGCAATCCCTGGCGTAATTAAAATTTGCGACAGTAAAAAATTATTTTTTGAATAATTTACTATAGAAAAGGCAATCCCTGGCGTAATTAAAATTTGTGACAGTAGAAAATTATTTTTTGAAAAATTTACTGTAGAAAATGCAATCCCTGGCGCAATTAAAATTTGCGACAGTAAAAAATTAATTTTTGAAAAATTTACTATAGAAAAGGCAATCCCTGGCGTAATTAAAATTTGCGACAGTAAAAAATTATTTTTTGAAAAATTTACTATAGAAAAGGCAATCACTGGCGGATTTAAAATTTGCGACAATAAAAAATTAATTTTTGAAACATTTACTATAGAAAAGGCAATCCCTGGCGTAATTAAAATTTGCGACAGTAAAAAATTATTTTTTGAATAATTTACTATAGAAAAGGCAATCCCTGGCGGATTTAAAATTTGCGACAGTAAAAAATTAATTTTTGAAAAATTTACTATAGAAAAGGCAATCCCTGGCGCAATTAAAATTTTCGACAGTAAAAAATTATTTTTTGTATAATTTACTATAGAAAAGGCAATCCCTGGCGTATTTAAAATTTGCGGCAGTAAAAAATTAATTTGTAAAAATTTACTATAGAAAAGGCAATCCCTGGCGCAATTAAAATTTGCGACAGTAAAAAATTATTTTTTGCAAAATTTACTATAGAAGAGGCAATCCCTGGCGTATTTAAAATTTGCGACAGTATAAAAATATTTTTTGAAAAATTTAATGTAGAAAAGCAATCCCTGGCGTATTCAAAATTTGCGACAGTAAAAAATTATTTTTCGAATATTTTAATATAGAAAAGGCAATCCCTGGCGTATTTAAAATTTGCGACAGTAAAAAATTAATTTGTGAAAAATTTACTATAGAAAAGGTAATCCCTGGCGCAATTAAAATTTGCGACAGTAAAAAATTATTTTTTGCAAAATTTACTGTAGAAAAGGCAATCCCTGGCGCAATTAAAATTTGCGACAGTAAAAAATTATTTTTTGAATAATTTACTATAGAAAAGGCAATCCCTGGCGGATTTAAAATTTGCGACAGTAAAAAATTATTTTTTGAAAAATTTACTATAGAAAAGGTAATCCCTGGCGCAATTACAATTTGCGACAGTAAAAAATTATTTTTTTGCAAAATTTACTATAGAAATGGCAATCTCTGGCGTATTTAAAATTTGCGACAGTAAAAAATTATTTTTTGAAAAATTTACTATAGAAAAGGCAATCCCTGGCGCAATTAAAATTTGCGACACTAAAAAATTAATTTGTGAATAATTTACTATAGAAAAGGCAATCCCTGGCGGGTTTAAAATTTGAGACAGTAAAAAATTAATTTTTGAAAAATTTACTATAGAAAAGGCAATCCCTGGCGTAATTAAAATTTGCGACAGTAAAAAATTATTTTTTGAATAATTTACTATAGAAAATGCAATCCCTGGCGGATTTAAAATTTGCGACAATAAAAAATTAATTTTTGAAAAATTTACTATAGAAAAGGCAATCCCTGGCGGATTTAAAATTTGCGACAGTAAAAAATTAATTTTTGAAAAATTTACTATAGAAAAGGTAATCCCTGGCGCAATTAAAATTTGCGACAGTAAAAAATTATTTTTTGCAAAATTTACTGTAGAAAAGGCAATCCCTGGCGCAATTAAAATTTGCGACAGTAAAAAATTATTTTTTGAATAATTTACTATAGAAAAGGCAATCCCTGGCGGATTTAAAATTTGCGACAGTAAAAAATTATTTTTTGAAAAATTTACTATAGAAAATGCAATCCCTGGCGGATTTAAAATTTGCGACAATAAAAAATTAATTTTTGAAAAATTTACTATAGAAAAGGCAATCCCTGGCGGATTTAAAATTTGCGACAGTAAAAAATTAATTTTTGAAAAATTTACTATAGAAAAGGCAATCCCTGGCGTAATTAAAATTTGCGACAGTAAAAAATTATTTTTTGAATAATTGACTATAGAAAAGGCAATCCCTGGCGAATTTAAAATTTGCGACAGAAAAAAATTATTTTTTGAATAATGTACTATAGAAAAGCCAATCCTTGGCGTAATTGAAATTTGCGACAGTAAAAAATTATTTTTTGAATAATTTACTATAGAAAAGGCAATCCCTGGCGTAATTAAAATTTGCGACAGTAAAAAATTAATTTTTGCATAATTTACTATAGAAAAGGCAATCCCTGGCGTAATTAAAATTTGCGACAGTAAAAAAATATTTTTTGAATAATTTACTATAGAAAAGGCAATCCCTGGCGTAATTAAAAGTTGCGACAGTAAAAAATTATTTTTTGAATAATTTACTATAGAAAAGGCAATCCCTGGCGTAATTAAAACTTGCGACAGTAAAAAATTATTTTTTGCAAAATTTACTATAGAAAGGGCAATCCCTGGCGTAATTAAAATTTGCGACAGTAAAAAATTATTTTTTGCAAAATTTACTATAGAAAAGGCAATCCCTGGCGTATTTAAAATTTGCGACAGTAAAAAATTATTTTTTGAAAAATTTACTGTAGAAAAGGCAATCCCTGGCGCAATTAAAATTTGCGACAGTATAAAATTAAATTTTGAAAAATTTACTATAGAAAAGGCAATCCCTGGCGCAATTAAAATTTGCGACAGTAAAAAATTAATTTGTGAAAAATTTACTATATAAAAGGCAATCCCTGGCGCAATTAAAAGTTGCGACAGTAAAAAATTAATTTGTGAAAAATTTACTATAGAAAAGGCAATCCCTGGCGCAATTAAAATTTGCGACAGTAAAAAATTATTTTTTGAAAAATTTACTGTAGAAAAGGCAATCCCTGGCGCAATTAAAATTTGCGACAGTAGAAAATTATTTTTGAAAAATTTACTGTAGAAAAGGCAATCCCTGGCGCAATTAAAATTTGCGACAGTAAAAAATTATTTTTTGAATAATTTACTATAGAAAAGGCAATCCCTGGCGGATTTAAAATTTGCGACAGTAAAAAATTAATTTTTGAAAAATTTACTATAGAAAAGGCAATCCCTGTCGTAATTAAAACTTGCGACAGTAAAAAATTAGTTTTTGAATAATTTACTATAGAAAATGCAATCCCTGGCGGATTTAAAATTTGCGACAGTAAAAAATTATTTTTTGAAAAATTTACTGTAGAAAAGGCAATCCCTGGCGCAATTAAAATTTGCGACAGTAAAAAATTATTTTTTGAATAATTTACTATAGAAAAGGCAATCCCTGGCGTAATTAAAATTTGCGACAGTAAAAAATTATTTTTTGAATAATTTACTATAGAAAAGGCAATCCCTGGCGTAATTAAAATTTGTGACAGTAGAAAATTATTTTTTGAAAAATTTACTGTAGAAAATGCAATCCCTGGCGCAATTAAAATTTGCGACAGTAAAAAATTAATTTTTGAAAAATTTACTATAGAAAAGGCAATCCCTGGCGTAATTAAAATTTGCGACAGTAAAAAATTATTTTTTGAAAAATTTACTATAGAAAAGGCAATCACTGGCGGATTTAAAATTTGCGACAATAAAAAATTAATTTTTGAAACATTTACTATAGAAAAGGCAATCCCTGGCGTAATTAAAATTTGCGACAGTAAAAAATTATTTTTTGAATAATTTACTATAGAAAAGGCAATCCCTGGCGGATTTAAAATTTGCGACAGTAAAAAATTAATTTTTGAAAAATTTACTATAGAAAAGGCAATCCCTGGCGCAATTAAAATTTTCGACAGTAAAAAATTATTTTTTGTATAATTTACTATAGAAAAGGCAATCCCTGGCGTATTTAAAATTTGCGGCAGTAAAAAATTAATTTGTAAAAATTTACTATAGAAAAGGCAATCCCTGGCGCAATTAAAATTTGCGACAGTAAAAAATTATTTTTTGCAAAATTTACTATAGAAGAGGCAATCCCTGGCGTATTTAAAATTTGCGACAGTATAAAAATATTTTTTGAAAAATTTAATGTAGAAAAGCAATCCCTGGCGTATTCAAAATTTGCGACAGTAAAAAATTATTTTTCGAATATTTTAATATAGAAAAGGCAATCCCTGGCGTATTTAAAATTTGCGACAGTAAAAAATTAATTTGTGAAAAATTTACTATAGAAAAGGTAATCCCTGGCGCAATTAAAATTTGCGACAGTAAAAAATTATTTTTTGCAAAATTTACTGTAGAAAAGGCAATCCCTGGCGCAATTAAAATTTGCGACAGTAAAAAATTATTTTTTGAATAATTTACTATAGAAAAGGCAATCCCTGGCGGATTTAAAATTTGCGACAGTAAAAAATTATTTTTTGAAAAATTTACTATAGAAAAGGTAATCCCTGGCGCAATTACAATTTGCGACAGTAAAAAATTATTTTTTTTGCAAAATTTACTATAGAAATGGCAATCTCTGGCGTATTTAAAATTTGCGACAGTAAAAAATTATTTTTTGAAAAATTTACTATAGAAAAGGCAATCCCTGGCGCAATTAAAATTTGCGACACTAAAAAATTAATTTGTGAATAATTTACTATAGAAAAGGCAATCCCTGGCGGGTTTAAAATTTGCGACAGTAAAAAATTAATTTTTGAAAAATTTACTATAGAAAAGGCAATCCCTGGCGTAATTAAAATTTGCGACAGTAAAAAATTATTTTTTGAATAATTTACTATAGAAAAATGCAATCCCTGGCGGATTTAAAATTTGCGACAATAAAAAATTAATTTTTGAAAAATTTACTATAGAAAAGGCAATCCCTGGCGGATTTAAAATTTGCGACAGTAAAAAATTAATTTTTGAAAAATTTACTATAGAAAAGGTAATCCCTGGCGCAATTAAAATTTGCGACAGTAAAAAATTATTTTTTGCAAAATTTTCTGTAGAAAAGGCAATCCCTGGCGCAATTAAAATTTGCGACAGTAAAAAATTATTTTTTGAATAATTTACTATAGAAAAGGCAATCCCTGGCGGATTTAAAATTTGCGACAGTAAAAAATTATTTTTTGAAAAATTTACTATAGAAAATGCAATCCCTGGCGGATTTAAAATTTGCGACAATAAAAAATTAATTTTTGAAAAATTTACTATAGAAAAGGCAATCCCTGGCGGATTTAAAATTTGCGACAGTAAAAAATTAATTTTTGAAAAAATTTACTATAGAAAAGGCAATCCCTGGCGTAATTAAAATTTGCGACAGTAAAAAAATATTTTTTGAATAATTGACTATAGAAAAGGCAATCCCTGGCGAATTTAAAATTTGCGACAGAAAAAAATTATTTTTTGAATAATGTACTATAGAAAAGCCAATCCTTGGCGTAATTGAAATTTGCGACAGTAAAAAATTATTTTTTGAATAATTTACTATAGAAAAGGCAATCCCTGGCGTAATTAAAATTTGCGACAGTAAAAAATTAATTTTTGCATAATTTACTATAGAAAAGGCAATCCCTGGCGTAATTAAAATTTGCGACAGTAAAAAAATATTTTTTGAATAATTTACTATAGAAAAGGCAATCCCTGGCGTAATTAAAAGTTGCGACAGTAAAAAATTATTTTTTGAATAATTTACTATAGAAAAGGCAATCCCTGGCGTAATTAAAACTTGCGACAGTAAAAAATTATTTTTTGCAAAATTTACTATAGAAAGGGCAATCCCTGGCGTAATTAAAATTTGCGACAGTAAAAAATTATTTTTTGCAAAATTTACTATAGAAAAGGCAATCCCTGGCGTATTTAAAATTTGCGACAGTAAAAAATTATTTTTTGAAAAATTTACTGTAGAAAAGGCAATCCCTGGCGCAATTAAAATTTGCGACAGTATAAAATTAAATTTTGAAAAATTTACTATAGAAAAGGCAATCCCTGGCGCAATTAAAATTTGCGACAGTAAAAAATTAATTTGTGAAAAATTTACTATATAAAAGGCAATCCCTGGCGCAATTAAAAGTTGCGACAGTAAAAAATTAATTTGTGAAAAATTTACTATAGAAAAGGCAATCCCTGGCGCAATTAAAATTTGCGACAGTAAAAAATTATTTTTTGAAAAATTTACTGTAGAAAAGGCAATCCCTGGCGCAATTAAAATTTGCGACAGTAGAAAATTATTTTTGAAAAATTTACTGTAGAAAAGGCAATCCCTGGCGCAATTAAAATTTGCGACAGTAAAAAATTATTTTTTGAATAATTTACTATAGAAAAGGCAATCCCTGGCGGATTTAAAATTTGCGACAGTAAAAAATTAATTTTTGAAAAATTTACTATAGAAAAGGCAATCCCTGTCGTAATTAAAACTTGCGACAGTAAAAAATTAGTTTTTGAATAATTTACTATAGAAAATGCAATCCCTGGCGGATTTAAAATTTGCGACAGTAAAAAATTATTTTTTGAAAAATTTACTGTAGAAAAGGCAATCCCTGGCGCAATTAAAATTTGCGACAGTAAAAAATTATTTTTTGAATAATTTACTATAGAAAAGGCAATCCCTGGCGTAATTAAAATTTGCGACAGTAAAAAATTATTTTTTGAATAATTTACTATAGAAAAGGCAATCCCTGGCGTAATTAAAATTTGCGACAGTAAAAAATTATTTTTTGAATAATTTACTATAGAAAAGGCAATCCCTGGCGTAATTAAAACTTGCGACAGTAAAAAATTATTTTTTGCAAAATTTACTATAGAAAGGGCAATCCCTGGCGTAATTAAAATTTGCGACAGTAAAAAATTATTTTTTGCAAAATTTACTATAGAAAAGGTAATCCCTGGCGTAATTAAAATTTGCGACAGTAAAAAATTAATTTTTGAATAATTTACTATAGAAAAGGCAATCCCTGGCGTAATTAAAATTTGCGACAGTAAAAAATTATTTTTTGAATAATTTACTATAGAAAATGCAATCCCTGGCGTAATTAAAATTTGCGACAGTAAAAAATTATTTTTTGAATAATTTACTATAGAATAGGCAATCCCTGGCGTAATTAAAACTTGCGACAGTAAAAAATTATTTTTTGCAAAATTTACTATAGAAAGGGCAATCCCTGGCATAATTAAAATTTGCGACAGTAAAAAATTATTTTTTGCAAAATTTACTATAGAAAAGGCAATCCCTGGCGTAATTAAAATTTGCGACAGTAAAAAATTAATTTTTGAATAATTTACTATAGAAAAGGCAATCCCTGGCGTAATTAAAATTTGCGACAGTAAAAAATTATTTTTTGAATAATTTACTATAGAAAAGGCAATCCCTGGCGTAATTAAAATTTGCGACAGTAAAAAATTATTTTTTGAATAATTGACTATAGAAAAGGCAATCCCTGTCGAATTTAAAATTTGCGACAGAAAAAAATTATTTTTTGAATAATGTACTATAGAAAAGCCAATCCCTGGCGTAATTGAAATTTGCGACAGTAAAAAATTATTTTTTGCAAAATTTACTATAGTAAAGGCAATCCCTGGCGTAATTAAAATTTGCGACAGTAAAAAATTAATTTTTGAATAATTTACTATAGAAAAGGCAATCCCTGGCGTAATTAAAATTTGCGACAGTAAAAAATTATTTTTTGCAAAATTTACTATAGAAAAGGCAATCCCTGGCGTAATTAAAATTTGCGACAGTAAAAAATTAATTTTTGCAAAATTTACTATAGAAAAGGCAATCCCTGGCGTATTTAAAATTTGCGACAGTAAAAAATTATTTTTTGAAAAATTTACTGTAGAAAAGGCAATCCCTGGCGCAATTAAAATTTGCCACAGTAAAAAATTATTTTTTTGCAAAATTTACTATAGAAAAGGCAATCCCTGGCGCAATTAAAATTTGCGACAGTATAAAATTATTTTTTGAAAAATTTACTGTAGAAAAGGCAATCCCTGGCGCAATTAAAATTTGCGACAGTAAAAAATTATTTTTTGAAAAATTTACTATAGAAAGGGCAATCCCTGGCGCAATTAAAATTTTCGACAGTATAAAATTAAATTTTGAAAAATTTACTATAGAAAAGTCAATCCCTGGCGTATTTAAAATTTGCGACAGTAGAAAATTATTTTTTGAAAAATTTACTATAGAAACGGCAATCCCTGGCGCAATTAAAATTTGCGACAGTAAAAAATTAATTTGTGAAAAATTTACTATAGAAAAGGCAATCCCTGGCGCAATTAAAATTTGCGACAGTAAAAAATTATTTTTTGAAAAATTTACTGTAGAAAAGGCAATCCCTGGCGCAATTAAAATTTGCGACAGTAGAAAATTTTTTTTTGAAAAATTTACTGTAGAAAAGGCAATCCCTGGCGCAATTAAAATTTGCGACAGTAAAAAATTATTTTTTGAATAATTTACTATAGAAAAGGCAATCCCTGGCGGATTTAAAATTTGCGACAGTAAAAAATTAATTTTTGAAAAATTTACTATAGAAAAGGCAATCCGTGTCGTAATTAAAACTTGCGACAGTAAAAAATTAGTTTTTGAATAATTTACTATAGAAAATGCAATCCCTGGCGGATTTAAAATTTGCGACAGTAAAAAATTATTTTTTGAAAAATTTACTGTAGAAAAGGCAATCCCTGGCGCAATTAAAATTTGCGACAGTAAAAAATTATTTTTTGAAAAATTTACTGTAGAAAAGGCAATACTTGGCGCAATTAAAATTTGCGACAGTAAAAAATTATTTTGTGAAAAATTTACTATAGAAAAGGCAATCCCTGGCGCAATTAAAATTTGCGACAATAAAAAATTATTTTTTGCAAAATTTATATTAGAAAAGGCAATCCCTGGCGTAATTAAAATTTGCGACAGTTTAAAATTATTTTTTGAAAAATTTACTATAGAAAACGCAATCCCTGGCGCAATTAAAATTTGCGACAGAAAAAAATTATTTTTTGTATAATTTACTATAGAAAAGGCAATCCCTGGCGTATTTAAAATTTGCGGCAGTAAAAAATTAATTTGTAAAAATTTACTATAGAAAAGGCAATCCCTGGCGCAATTAAAATTTGCGACAGTAAAAAATTATTTTTTGCAAAATTTACTATAGAAGAGGCAATCCCTGGCGTATTTAAAATTTGCGACAGTAAAAAATTAATTTTTGAAAAATTTACTATAGAAAAGGCAATCCCTGTCGTAATTAAAATTTGCGACAGTAAAAAATTAGTTTTCGAAAAATTCACTATAAAAAAGGCAATCCCTGGCGTAGTTAAAATTTGCGACAGTAAAAAATTATTTTTTGAAAAATTTACTATAGAAAAGGCAATCCCTGGCGCAGTTAAAATTTGCGACAGTAAAAAATTAATTTTTGAAAAATTTACTGTAGAAAAGGCAATCCCTGGCGCAATAAAAATTTGTGACAGTAGAAAATTATTTTTTGAAAAATTTACTGTAGAAAAGGCAATCCCTGGCGCAATTAAAATTTGCGACAGTAAAAAATTAATTTTTGAAAAATTTACTATAGAAAAGGCAATCCCTGGCGTAATTAAAATTTGCGACAGTAAAAAATTATTTTTTGAAAAATTTACTATAGAAAAGGCAATCCCTGGCGGATTTAAAATTTGCGACAATAAAAAATTAATTTTTGAAAAATTTACTATAGAAAAGGCAATCCCTGGCGTAATTAAAATTTGCGACAGTAAAAAATTACTTTTTGCAAAATTTACTATAGAAAAGGCAATCCCTGGCGTATTTAAAATTTGCGACAGTAAAAAATTATTTTTTGAAAAATTTACTGTAGAAAAGGCAATCCCTGGCGCAATTAAAATTTGCCACAGTAAAAAATTATTTTTTTGCAAAATTTACTATAGAAAAGGCAATCCCTGGCGCAATTAATATTTGCGACAGTAAAAAATTAATTTGTGAAAAATTTACTATATGAAAGGCAATCCCTGGCGCAATTAAAATTTGCGACAGTGGAAAATTATTTTTTGAAAAATTTACTGTAGAAAAGGCAATCCCTGGCGCAATTAAAATTTGCGACAGTAAAAAATTATTTTTTGAATAATTTACTGTAGAAAAGGCAATCCCTGGCGCAATAAAAATTTGTGACAGTAGAAAATTAATTTTTGAAAAATTTACTGTAGAAAAGGCAATCCCTGGCGCAATTAAAATTTGCGACAGTAAAAAATTAATTTTTGAAAAATTTACTATAGAAAAGGCAATCCCTGGCGCAATTAAAATTTGCGACAGTAAAAAATTATTTTTTGAAAAATTTACTGTAGAAAAGGCAATCCCTGGCGCAATTAAAATTTGCGACAGTAGAAAATTATTTTTTGAAAAATTTACTGTAGAAAAGGCAATCCCTGGCGCAATTAAAATTTGCGACAGTAAAAAATTATTTTTTGAATAATTTACTATAGAAAAGGCAATCCCTGGCGGATTTAAAATTTGCGACAGTAAAAAATTAATTTTTGAAAAATTTACTATAGAAAAGGCAATCCGTGTCGTAATTAAAACTTGCGACAGTAAAAAATTAGTTTTTGAATAATTTACTATAGAAAATGCAATCCCTGGCGGATTTAAAATTTGCGACAGTAAAAAATTATTTTTTGAAAAATTTACTGTAGAAAAGGCAATCCCTGGCGCAATTAAAATTTGCGACAGTAAAAAATTATTTTTTGAAAAATTTACTGTAGAAAAGGCAATACTTGGCGCAATTAAAATTTGCGACAGTAAAAAATTATTTTGTGAAAAATTTACTATAGAAAAGGCAATCCCTGGCGCAATTAAAATTTGCGACAATAAAAAATTATTTTTTGCAAAATTTATATTAGAAAAGGCAATCCCTGGCGTAATTAAAATTTGCGACAGTTTAAAATTATTTTTTGAAAAATTTACTATAGAAAAGGCAATCCCTGGCGCAATTAAAATTTGCGACAGAAAAAAATTATTTTTTGTATAATTTACTATAGAAAAGGCAATCCGTGGCGTATTTAAAATTTGCGGCAGTAAAAAATTAATTTGTAAAAATTTACTATAGAAAAGGCAATCCCTGGCGCAATTAAAATTTGCGACAGTAAAAAATTATTTTTTGCAAAATTTACTATAGAAGAGGCAATCCCTGGCGTATTTAAAATTTGCGACAGTAAAAAATTAATTTTTGAAAAATTTACTATAGAAAAGGCAATCCCTGGCGTAATTAAAATTTGCGACAGTAAAAAATTAGTTTTTGAAAAAATCACTATAAAAAAGGCAATCCCTGGCGTAATTAAAATTTGCGACAGTAAAAAATTATTTTTTGAAAAATTTTACTATAGAAAAGGCAATCCCTGGCGCAGTTAAAATTTGCGACAGTAAAAAAATTAATTTTTGAAAAATTTACTGTAGAAAAGGCAATCCCTGGCGCAATAAAAATTTGTGACAGTAGAAAATTATTTTTTGAAAAATTTACTGTAGAAAAGGCAATCCCTGGCGCAATTAAAATTTGCGACAGTAAAAAATTAATTTTTGAAAAAATTTACTATAGAAAAGGCAATCCCTGTCGTAATTAAAATTTGCGACAGTAAAAAATTATTTTTTGAAAAATTTACTATAGAAAAGGCAATCCCTGGCGGATTTAAAATTTGCGACAATAAAAAATTAATTTTTGAAAAATTTACTATAGAAAAGGCAATCCCTGGCGTAATTAAAATTTGCGACAGTAAAAAATTACTTTTTGCAAAATTTACTATAGAAAAGGCAATCCCTGGCGTATTTAAAATTTGCGACAGTAAAAAATTATTTTTTGAAAAATTTACTGTAGAAAAAGGCAATCCCTGGCGCAATTAAAATTTGCCACAGTAAAAAATTATTTTTTTGCAAAATTTACTATAGAAAAGGCAATCCCTGGCGCAATTAATATTTGCGACAGTAAAAAATTAATTTGTGAAAAATTTACTATATAAAAGGCAATCCCTGGCGCAATTAAAATTTGCGACAGTATAAAATTATTTTTTGAAAAATTTACTGTAGAAAAGGCAATCCCTGGCGCAATTAAAATTTGCGACAGTAAAAAATTATTTTGTGAAAAATTTACTATAGAAAGGGCAATCCCTGGCGCAATTAAAATTTGCGACAGTATAAAATTAAATTTTGAAAAATTTACTATAGAAAAGGCAATCCCTGGCGTATTTAAAATTTGCGACAGTAGAAAATTATTTTTTGAAAAATTTACTATATAAAAGGCAATCCCCGGCGCAATTAAAATTTGCGACAGTAAAAAATTAATTTGTGAAAAATTTACTATAGAAAAGGCAATCCCTGGCGCAATTAAAATTTGCGACAGTAAAAAATTATTTTTTGAAAAATTTACTGTAGAAAAGGCAATCCCTGGCACAATTAAAATTTGCGACAGTAGAAAATTATTTTTTGAAAAATTTACTGTAGAAAAGGCAATCCCTGGCGCAATTAAAATTTGCGACAGTAAAAAAATTATTTTTTGAATAATTTACTATAGAAAAGGCAATCCCTGGCGGATTTAAAATTTGCGACAGTAAAAAATTAATTTTTGAAAAATTTACTATAGAAAAGGCAATCCCTGTCGTAATTAAAATTTGCGACAGTAAAAAATTAGTTTTTTGAATAATTTACTATAGAAAATGCAATCCATGGCGGATTTAAAATTTGCGACAATAAAAAATTATTTTTTGAAAAATTTACTGTAGAAAAGGCAATCCCTGGCGCAATTAAAATTTGCGACAGTAAAAAATAATTTTTTGAAAAATTTACTGTAGAAAAGGCAATACCTGGCGCAATTAAAATTTGCGACAGTAAAAAATTATTTTGTGAAAAATTTACTATAAAAACGGCAATCCCTGGCGCAATTAAAATTTGTGACAAAAAAAAAATTATTTTTTGCAAAATTTACATTAGAAAAGGCAATCCCTGGCGTATTTAAAATGTGCGGCAGTAAAAAATTAATTTGTAAAAATTAACTATAGAAAAGGCAATCCCTGGCGCAATTAAAATTTGCGACAGTAAAAAATTATTTTTTGCAAAATTTACTATAGAAGAGGCAATCCCTGGCGTATTTAAAATTTGCGACAGTATAAAATTAATTTTTGAAAAATTTAATGTAGAAAAGCAATCCCTGGCGTATTTAAAATTTGCGACAGTAAAAAATTATTTTTCGAATATTTTACTATAGAAAAGGCAATCACTTTCGGATTTAAAATTTGCGACAGTAAAAATTATTTTTTGAAAAATTTACTGTAGAAAAGGCAATCCCTGGCGCAATTAAAATTTGCGACAGTAAAAAATTATTTTTTGAAAAATTTACTGTAGAAAAGGCAATACCTGGCGCAATTAAAATTTGCGACAGTAAAAAGTTATTTGGTGAAAAATTTACTATAGAAAAGGCAATCCCTGGCGCAATTAAATTTGCGACATTAAAAAATTATTTTATGCAAAATTTACATTAGAAAAGGCAAACCCTGGCGTAATTAAAATTTGCGACAGTTTAAAATTGTTTTTTGAAAAATTTACTATAGAAAAGGCAATCCCTGGCGCAATTAAAATTTGCGACAGAAAAAAATTATTTTTTGTATAATTTACTATAGAAAAGGCAATCCCTGGCGTATTTAAAATTTGCGGCAGTAAAAAATTAATTTGTAAAAATTTACTATAGAAAAGGCAATCCCTGGCGCAATTAAAATTTGCGACAGTAAAAAATTATTTTTTGCAAAATTTACTATAGAAGAGGCAATTCCTGGCGTATTTAAAATTTGCGACAGTAAAAAATTAATTTTTGAAAAATTTACTATAGAAAAGGCAATCCCTGACGTAATTAAAATTTGCGACAGTAAAAAATTAGTTTTTGAAAAATTCACTATAGAAAAAGCAATGCCTGGCGTAATTAAAATTTTCGACAGTAAAAAATTATTTTTTGAAAAATTTACTATAGAAAAGGCAATCCCTGGCGCAGTTAAATTTTGCGACAGAAAAAAATTAATTTTTGAAAAATTTACTGTAGAAAAGGCAATCCCTGGCGCAATAAAAATTTGTGACAGTAGAAAATTATTTTTTGAAAAATTTACTGTAGAAAAGGCAATCCCTGGCACAATTAAAATTTGCGACAGTAAAAAATTAATTTTTGAAAAATTTGCTATAGAAAAGGCAATCCCTTGCGTAATTAAAATTTGCGACAGTAAAAAATTATTTTTTGAAAAATTTACTATAGAAAAGGCAATCCCTGGCGGATTTAAAATTTGCGACAGTAAAAAATTAATTTTTGAAAAATTTACTATAGAAAAGGCAATCCCTGGCGTAATTAAAATTTGCGACAGTAAAAAAATATTTTTTGAATAATTTACTATAGAAAAGGCAATTCCTGGCGTAATTAAAATTTGCGACAGTAAAAAATTATTTTTTGAAAAATTTACTGTAGAAAAGGCAATCCCTGGCGCAATTAAAATTTGCGACAGTAAAAAATTATTTTTTTGCAAAATTTACTATAGAAAAAGCAATCCCTGGCGCAATTAAAATTTGAGACAGTATAAAATTAAATTTTGAAAAATTTACTATAGAAAAGGCAATCCCTGGCGGATTTAAAATTTGTGACAGCAAAAAATTGATTTTTGAAAAATTTACTATAGAAAAGGCAATCCCTGGCGTAATTAAAATTTGCGACAGTAAAAAATTATTTTTTGAATAATTTAATATAGAAAAGGCAATCCCTGCCGGATTTAAAATTTGCGACAGTAAAATATTCATTTTTGAAAAATTTACTATAGAAAAGGCAATCCCTGGCGTAATTAAAATTTGCGACAGTAAAAAATTATTTTTTGAATAATTGACTAGAGAAAAGGCAATCCCTGGCGAATTTAAAATTTGAGACAAAAAAAAATTATTTTTTGAATAATGTACTATAGAAAAGCCAATCCCTGGCGTAATTGAAATTTGCGACAGTAAAAAATTAATTTTTGAAAAATTTACTATAGAAAAGGCAATCCCTGGCGGATTTAAAATTTGCGACAGTAAAAAATTAATTTTTGAAAAATTTACTATAGAAAAGGCAATCCCTGGCGTAATTAAAATTTGCGACAGTAAAAAGTTATTTTTTGAATAATTTACTATAGAAAAGGCAATCCCTGGCGTAATTAAACCTTGCGACAGTAAAAAATTATTTTTTGCAAAATTTACTATAGAAAGGGCAATCCCTGGCGTAATTAAAATTTGCGACAGTAAAAAATTATTTTTTGCAAAATTTACTATAGAAAAGGCAATCCCTGGCGTATTTAAAATTTGCGACAGTAAAAAATTATTTTTTGAAAAATTTACTGTAGAAAAGGCAATCCCTGGCGCAATTAAAATTTGCCACAGTAAAAAATTATTTTTTTGCAAAATTTACTATAGAAAAGGCAATCCCTGGCGCAATTAAAATTTGCGACAGTAAAAAATTAATTTGTGAAAAATTTACTATATAAAAGGCAATCCCTGGCGCAATTAAAATTTGCGACAGTATAAAATTATTTTTTGAAAAATTTACTGTAGAAAAGGCAATCCCTGGCGCAATTAAAATTTGCGACAGTAAAAAATTATTTTTTGAAAAATTTACTATAGAAAGGGCAATCCCTGGCGCAATTAAAATTTGCGACAGTATAAAATTAAATTTTGAAAAATTTACTATAGAAAAGGCAATCCTTGGCGTATTTAAAATTTGCGACAGTTGAAAATTATTTTTTGAAAAATTTACTATAGAAAAGGCAATCCCTGGCGCAATTAAAATTTGCGACAGTAAAAAATTAATTTGTGAAAAATTTACTATAGAAATGGCAATCACTGGCGCAATTAAAATTTGCGACAGTAAAAAAGTATTTTTTGAAAAATTTACTGTAGAAAAGGCAATCCCTGGCGCAATTAAAATTTGCGACAGTAAAAAGTTATTTTTTGAAAAAATTACTGTAGAAAAGGCAATACCTGGCGCATTTAAAATTTGCGACAGTAAAAAATTATTTTTTTAATAATTTACTATAGAAAAGGCAATCCCTGGCGGATTTAAAATTTGCGACAGTAAAAAATTAATTTTTGAAAAATTTACTATAGAAAAGGCAATCCCTGTCGTAATTAAAATTTGCGACAGTAAAAAATTAGTTTTTGAATAATTTACTATAGAAAATGCAATCCCTGGCGGATTTAAAATTTGCGACAGTAAAAAATTATTTTTTGAAAAATTTACTGTAGAAAAGGCAATCCCTGGCGCAATTAAAATTTGCGACAGTAAAAAGTTATTTTTTGAAAAAATTACTGTAGAAAAGGCAATACCTGGCGCAATTAAAATTTGCGACAGTAAAAAATTATTTTGTGAAAAATTTACTATAGAAAGGGCAATCCCTGGCGCAATTAAAATTTGCGAAAATAAAAAATTATATTTTGCAAAATTTATATTAGAAAAGGCAATCCCTGGCGTAATTAAAATTTGCGACAGTATAAAATTATTTTTTGAAAAATTTACTATAGAAAAGGCAATCCCTGGCGCAATTAAAATTTTCGACTGTAAAAAATTATTTTTTGTATAATTTACTATAGAAAAGGCAATCCCTGGCGTATTTAAAATTTGCGGCAGTAAAAAATTAATTTGTAAAAATTTACTATAGAAAAGGCAATCCCTGGCGCAATTAAAATTTGCGACAGTAAAAAATTATTTTTTGCAAAATTTACTATAGAAGAGGCAATCCCTGGCGTATTTAAAATTTGCGACAGTATAAAATTATTTTTTGAAAAATTTAATGTAGAAAAGCAATCCCTGGCGTATTTAAAATTTGCGACAGTAAAAAATTATTTTTCGAATATTTTACTATAGAAAAGGCAATCCTTGGCGTATTTAAAATTTGCGACAGTAAAAAATTAATTTGTGAAAAATTTACTATAGAAAAGGTAATCCCTGGCGCAATTAAAATTTGCGACAGTAAAAAATTATTTTTTGCAAAATTTACTGTGAAAAGGCAATCCCTGGCGCAATTAAAATTTGCGACAGTAAAAAATTATTTTTTGAATAATTTACTATAGAAAAGGCAATCCCTGGCGGATTTTAAATTTGCGACAGTAAAAAATTATTTTTTGAAAAATTTACTACAGAAAAGGTAATCCCTGGCGCAATTACAATTTGCGACAGTAAAAAATTATTTTTTTGCAAAATTTACTATAGAAAGGGCAATATCTGGCGTATTTAAAATTTGCGACAGTAAAAAATTATTTTTTGAAAAATATACTATAGAAAAGGCAATCCCTGGCGCAATTAAAATTTGCGACAGTAAAAAATTAATTTGTGAATAATTTACTATAGAAAAGGTAATCCCTGGCGGGTTTAAAATTTGCGACAGTAAAAAATTAATTTTTGAAAAATTTACTATAGAAAAGGCATTCCCTGGCGTAATTAAAATTTGCGACAGTAAAAAATTAGTTTTTGAAAAATTCACTATAGAAAAGGCAATCCCTGGCGTAATTAAAATTTTCGACAGTAAAAAATTATTTTTTGAAAAATTTACTATAGAAAAGGCAATCCCTGGCGCAGTTAAAATTTGCGACAGTAAAAAATTAATTTTTGAAAAATTTACTGTAGAAAAGGCAATCCCTGGCGTAATAAAAATTTGTGACAGTAGAAAATTATTTTTTGAAAAATTTACTGTAGAAAAGGCGATCCCTGGCGCAATTAAAATTTGCGACAGTAAAAAATTAATTTTTGAAAAATTTACTATAGAAAAGGCAATCCCTGGCGTAATTAAAATTTGCGACAGTAAAAAATTATTTTTTGAAAAATTTACTATAGAAAAGGCAATCACTGGCGGATTTAAAATTTGCGACAATAAAAAATTAATTTTTGAAACATTTACTATAGAAAAGGCAATCCCTGGCGTAATTAAAATTTGCGACAGTAAAAAATTATTTTTTGAATAATTTACTATAGAAAAGGCAATCCCTGGCGGATTTAAAATTTGCGACAGTAAAAAATTAATTTTTGAAAAATTTACTATAGAAAAGGCAATCCCTGGCGCAATTAAAATTTTCGACAGTAAAAAATTATTTTTTGTATAATTTACTATAGAAAAGGCAATCCCTGGCGTATTTAAAATTTGCGGCAGTAAAAAATTAATTTGTAAAAATTTACTATAGAAAAGGAAATCCCTGGCGCAATTAAAATTTGCGACAGTAAAAAATTATTTTTTGCAAAATTCACTATAGAAGAGGCAATCCCTGGCGTATTTAAAATTTGCGACAGTATAAAAATATTTTTTGAAAAATTTAATGTAGAAAAGCAATCCCTGGCGTATTCAAAATTTGCGACAGTAAAAAATTATTTTTCGAATATTTTAATATAGAAAAGGCAATCCCTGGCCTATTTAAAATTTGCGACAGTAAAAAATTAATTTGTGAAAAATTTACTATAGAAAAGGTAATCCCTGGCGCAATTAAAATTTGCGACAGTAAAAAATTATTTTTTGCAAAATTTACTGTAGAAAAGGCAATCCCTGGCGCAATTAAAATTAGCGACAGTAAAAAATTATTTTTTGAATAATTTACTATAGAAAAGGCAATCCCTGGCGGATTTAAAATTTGCGACAATAAAAAATTATTTTTTGAAAAATTTACTATAGAAAAGGTAATCCCTGGCGCAATTACAATTTGCGACAGTAAAAAATTATTTTTTTGCAAAATTTACTATAGAAATGGCAATCTCTGGCGTATTTAAAATTTGCGACAGTAAAAAATTATTTTTTGAAAAATTTACTATAGAAAAGGCAATCCCTGCGCAATTAAAATTTGCGACACTAAAAAATTAATTTGTGAATAATTTACTATAGAAAAGGCAATCCCTGGCGGGTTTAAAATTTGCGACAGTAAAAAATTAATTTTTGAAAAATTTACTATAGAAAAGGCAATCCCTGGCGTAATTAAAATTTGCGACAGTAAAAAATTAGCTTTTGAAAAATTCACTATAGAAAAGGCAATCCCTGTCGTAATTAAAATTTTCGACAGTAAAAAATTATTTTTTGAAAAATTTACTATAGAAAAGGCAATCCCTGGCGCAGTTAAAATTTGCGACAGTAAAAAATTAATTTTTGAAAAATTTACTGTAGAAAAGGCAATCCCTGGCGCAATAAAAATTTGTGACAGTAGAAAATTATTTTTTGAAAAATTTACTGTAGAAAAGGCAATCCCTGGCGCAATTAAAATTTGCGACAGTAAAAAATTAATTTTTGAAAAATTTACTATAGAAAAGGCAATCCCTGGCGTAATTAAAATTTGCGACAGTAAAAAATTATTTTTTGAAAAATTTACTATAGAAAAGGCAATCACGGGCGGATTTAAAATTTGCGACAATAAAAAATTAATTTTTGAAAAATTTACTATAGAAAAGGCAATCCCTGGCGTAATTAAAATTTGCGACAGTAAAAAATTATTTTTTGAATAATTTACTATAGAAAAAGCAATCCCTGGCGTAATTAAAATTTGCGACAGTAAAAAATTATTTTTTGAAAAATTTACTGTATAAAAGGCAATCCCTGGCGCAATTAAAATTTGCGACAGTAAAAAATTATTTTTTTGCAAAATTTACTATAGAAAAAGCAATCCCTGGCGCAACTAAAATTTGAGACAGTATAAAATTAAATTTTGAAAAATTTACTATAGAAAAGGCAATCCCTGGCGGATTTGAAATTTGCGACAGTAAAAAATTAATTTTTGAAAAATTTACTATAGAAAAGGCAATCCCTGGCGTAATTAAAATTTGCGACAGTAAAAAATTATTTTTTGAATAATTTACTATAGAAAAGGCAATCCCTGGCGCAATTAAAATTTGCGACAATAAAAAATTATTTTTTTGCAAATTTTACTATAGAAAAGGCAATCCATGGCGCAATTAAAATTTGCGACAGTAAAAAATTAATTTGTGAAAAATTTACTATATAAAAGGCAATCCCTGGCGCAATTAAAATTTGCGACAGTAAAAAATTATTTTTTGAAAAATTTACTGTAGAAAAGGCAATCGCTGGCGCAATTAAAATTTGCGACAGAGAAAATTATTTTTTGAAAAATTTACTGTAGAAAAGGCAATCCCTGGCGCAATTAAAATTTGCGACAGTAAAAAATTATTTTTTGAAAAATTTACTATAGAAAGGGCAATCCCTGGCGCAATTAAAATTTTCGACAGTATAAAATTAAATTTTGAACAATTTACTATAGAAAAGGAAATTCCTGGAGTATTTAAAATTTGCGACAGTAGAAAATTATTTTTTGAAAAATTTACTATAGAAAAGGCAATCCCTGGCGCAATTAAAATTTGCGACAGTAAAAAATTAATTTGTGAAAAATTTACTATAGAAAAGGCAATCCCTGGCGCAATTAAAATTTGCGACAGTAAAAAATTATCTTTTGAAAAATTTACTGTAGAAAAGGCAATCCCTGGCGCAATTAAAATTTGCGACAGTAAAAAATTATTTTTTGAAAAATTTACTATAGAAAGGGCAATCCCTGGCGCAATTAAAATTTTCGACAGTATAAAATTAAATTTTGAACAATTTACTATAGAAAAGGAAATTCCTGGAGTATTTAAAATTTGCGACAGTAGAAAATTATTTTTTGAAAAATTTACTATAGAAAAGGCAATCCCTGGCGCAATTAAAATTTGCGACAGTAAAAAATTAATTTGTGAAAAATTTACTATAGAAAAGGCAATCCCTGGCGCAATTAAAATTTGCGACAGTAAAAAATTATTTTTTGAAAAATTTACTGTAGAAAAGGCAATCGCTGGCGCAATTAAAATTTGCGACAGAGAAAATTATTTTTTGAAAAATTTACTGTAGAAAAGGCAATCCCTGGCGCAATTAAAATTTGCGACAGTAAAAAATTATTTTTTGAATAATTTACTATAGAATAGGCAATCCCTGGCGGATTTAAAATTTGCGACAGTAAAAAATTAATTTTTAAAAAATTTACTATAGAAAAGGCAATCCCTGTCGTAATTAAAATTTGCGACAGTAAAAAATTAGTTTTTGAATAATTTACTATAGAAAAGGCAATCCATGGCGTAATTAAAATTTGCGACAGTAAAAAATTATTTTTTGAATAATTTACTATAGAAAAGGCAATCCCTGGCGTATTTAAAATTTGCGACAGTAAAAAATTATTTTTTGCAAAATTTACTATAGAAAAGGCAATCCCTGGCGTAATTAAAATTTGCGACAGTAAAAAATTATTTTTTGAATAATTTACTATAGAAATGGCAATCCCTGGCGTAATTAAAACTTGCGAGCGTAAAAAATTAATTTTTGAATAATTTACTATAGAAAAGGCAATCCCTGGCGTAATTAAAATTTGCGACAGTAAAAAATTATTTTTTGAATAATTTACTATAGAAAAGGCAATCCCTGGCGTAATTAAAATTTGCGACAGTAAAAAATTATTTTTTGATTAATTTACTATAGAAAAGGCAATCCCTGGCGTAATTAAAACTTGCGACAGAAAAAAACTAATTTTTGAAAAATTTACTATAGAAAAGGCAATCCTTGGCGTATTTAAAATATGCGACAGTAAAAAATTATTTTTTGAATAATTTACTATAGAAAAGGCAATCCCTGGCGTAATTAAAATTTGCGACAGTAAAAAATTATTTTTTGAATAATTGACTATAGAAAAGGCAATCCCTGGCGAATTTAAAATTTGTGACAGAAAAAAATTATTTTTTGAATAATGTACTATAGAAAAGGCAATCCCTGGCGTAATTGAAATTTCCGGCATTAAAAAATTATTTTTTGAATAATTTACTATAGAATAGGCAATCCCTGGCTTAATTAAAATTTGCGACAGTAAAAAATTAATTTTTGAATAATTTACTATAAAAAGGCAATCCCTGGCGTAATTAAAATTTGCGACAGTAAAAACTTATTTTTTGAATAATTGACTATAGAAAAGGCAATCCCTGGCGAATTTAAAATTTGCGACAGAAAAAAATTATTTTTTGAATAATGTACTATAGAAAAGGCAATCCCTGGCGTAATTGAAATTTGCGGCATTAAAAAATTATTTTTTGAATAATTTACTATAGAATAGGCAATCCCTGGCTTAATTAAAATTTGCGACAGTAAAAAATTAATTTTTGAATAATTTACTATAGAAAAGGCAATCCCTGGCGTAATTAAAATTTGCGACAGTAAAAAATTATTTTTTGAATAATTTACTATAGAAAAGGCAATCCCTGGCGCAATTAAAATTTGCGACAATAAAAAATTATTTTTTTGCAAATTTTACTATAGAAAAGGCAATCCATGGCGCAATTAAAATTTGCGACAGTAAAAAATTAATTTGTGAAAAATTTACTATATAAAAGGCAATCCTTGGCGCAATTAAAATTTCCGACAGTATAAAATTATTTTTTGAAAAATTTACTGTAGAAAAGGCAATCCCTGGCGCAATTAAAATTTGCGACAGTAAAAAATTATTTTTTGAAAAATTTACTATAGAAAGGGCAATCCCTGGCGCAATTAAAATTTTCGACAGTATAAAATTAAATTTTGAACAATTTACTATAGAAAAGGAAATTCCTGGAGTATTTAAAATTTGCGACAGTAGAAAATTATTTTTTGAAAAATTAACTATAGAAAAGGCAATCCCTGGCGCAATTAAAATTTGCGACAGTAAAAAATTAATTTGTGAAAAATTTACTATAGAAAAGGCAATCCCTGGCGCAATTAAAATTTGCGACAGTAAAAAATTATTTTTTGAAAAATTTACTGTAGAAAAGGCAATCGCTGGCGCAATTAAAATTTGCGACAGAGAAAATTATTTTTTGAAAAATTTACTGTAGAAAAGGCAATCCCTGGCGCAATTAAAATTTGCGACAGTAAAAAATTATTTTTTGAATAATTTACTATAGAATAGGCAATCCCTGGCGGATTTAAAATTTGCGACAGTAAAAAATTAATTTTTAAAAAATTTACTATAGAAAAGGCAATCCCTGTCGTAATTAAAATTTGCGACAGTAAAAAATTAGTTTTTGAATAATTTACTATAGAAAAGGCAATCCATGGCGTAATTAAAATTTGCGACAGTAAAAAATTATTTTTTGAATAATTTACTATAGAAAAGGCAATCCCTGGCGTATTTAAAATTTGTGACAGTAAAAAATTATTTTTTGCAAAATTTACTATAGAAAAGGCAATCCCTGGCGTAATTAAAATTTGCGACAGTAAAAAATTATTTTTTGAATAATTTACTATAGAAATGGCAATCCCTGGCGTAATTAAAACTTGCGAGCGTAAAAAATTAATTTTTGAATAATTTACTATAGAAAAGGCAATCCCTGGCGTAATTAAAATTTGCGACAGTAAAAAATTATTTTTTGAATAATTTACTATAGAAAAGGCAATCCCTGGCGTAATTAAAATTTGCGACAGTAAAAAATTATTTTTTGATTAATTTACTATAGAAAAGGCAATCCCTGGCGTAATTAAAACTTGCGACAGAAAAAAACTAATTTTTGAAAAATTTACTATAGAAAAGGCAATCCTTGGCGTATTTAAAATATGCGACAGTAAAAAATTATTTTTTGAATAATTTACTATAGAAAAGGCAATCCCTGGCGTAATTAAAATTTGCGACAGAAAAAAATTATTTTTTGAATAATTGACTATAGAAAAGGCAATCCCTGGCGAATTTAAAATTTGTGACAGAAAAAAATTATTTTTTGAATAATGTACTATAGAAAAGGCAATCCCTGGCGTAATTGAAATTTGCGGCATTAAAAAATTATTTTTTGAATAATTTACTATAGAATAGGCAATCCCTGGCTTAATTAAAATTTGCGACAGTAAAAAATTAATTTTTGAATAATTTACTATAAAAAGGCAATCCCTGGCGTAATTAAAATTTGCGACAGTAAAAAATTATTTTTTGAATAATTGACTATAGAAAAGGCAATCCCTGGCGAATTTAAAATTTGCGACAGAAAAAAATTATTTTTTGATTAATGTACTATAGAAAAGGCAATCCCTGGCGTAATTGAAATTTGCGGCATTAAAAAATTATTTTTTGAATAATTTACTATAGAATAGGCAATCCCTGGCTTAATTAAAATTTGCGACAGTAAAAAATTAATTTTTGAATAATTTACTATAGAAAAGGCAATCCCTGGCGTAATTAAAATTTGCGACAGTAAAAAAATTATTTTTTGAATAATTGACTATAGAAAAGGCAATCCCTGGCGAATTTAAAATTTGCGACAGAAAAAAATTATTTTTTGAATAATGTACTATAGAAAAGGCAATCCCTGGCGTAATTGAAATTTGCGGCATTAAAAAATTATTTTTTGAATAATTTACTATAGAATAGGCAATCCCTGGCTTAATTAAAATTTGCGACAGTAAAAAATTAATTTTTGAATAATTTACTATAGAAAAGGCAATCCCTGGCGTAATTAAAATTTGTGACAGTAAAAAATTATTTTTTGAATAATTTACTATAGAAAAGGCAATCCCTGGCGTAATTAAAATTTGCGACAGTAAAAAATTATTTTTTGATTAATTTACTATAGAAAAGGCAATCCCTGGCGTAATTAAAACTTGCGACAGAAAAAAACTAATTTTTGAAAAATTTACTATAGAAAAGGCAATCCCTGGCGAATTTAAAATTTGCGACAGAAAAAAATTATTTTTTGAATAATGTACTATAGAAAAGGCAATCCCTGGCGTAATTGAAATTTGCGGCATTAAAAAATTATTTTTTGAATAATTTACTATAGAATAGGCAATCCCTGGCTTAATTAAAATTTGCGACAGTAAAAAATTAATTTTTGAAAAATTTACTATAGAAAAGGCAATCCCTGGCGTAATTAAAATTTGCGACAGTAAAAAATTATTTTTTGAATAATTTACTATAGAAAAGGCAATCCCTGGCATAATTAAAATTTGCGACAGTAAAAAATTATTTTTTGAAAAATTTACTGTAGAAAAGGCAATCCCTGGCGCAATTAAAATTTGCGACAATAAAAATTATTTTTTTGCAAAATTTACTATAGAAGAGGCAATCCCTGGCGCAATTAAAATTTGCGACAGTAAAAAATTAATTTGTGAAAAATTTACTATATAAAAGGCAATACCTGGCGCAATTAAAATTTGCGACAGTATAAAACTATTTTTTGAAAAATTTTCTGTAGAAAAGGCAATCCCTGGCGCAATTAAAATTTGCGACAGTAAAAAATTATTTTTTGAAAAATTTACTATAGAAAGGGCAATCCCTGGCGCAATTAAAATTTGCGACAATATAAAATTAAATTTTGAAAAATTTACTATAGAAAAGGCAATCCCTGGCGTATTTAAAATTTGCGACAGTAGAAAATTATTTTTTGAAAAATTTACTATAGAAAAGGCAATCCCTGGCGCAATTAAAATTTGCGACAGTAAAAAATTAATTTGTGAAAAATTTACTATAGAAAAGGCAATCCCTGGCGCAATTAAAATTTGCGACAGTAAAAAATTATTTTTTGAAAAATTTACTGTAGAAAAGGCAATCCCTGGCGCAATTAAAATTTGCGACAGTAGAAAATTATTTTTTGAATAATTTACTGTAGAAAAGGCAATCCCTGGCGCAATTAAAATTTGCGACAGTAAAAAATTATTTTTTGAATAATTTACTATAGAATAGGCAATCCCTGGCGGATTTAAAATTTGCGACAGTAAAAAATTAATTTTTGAAAAATTTACTATAGAAAAGGCAATCCCTGTCGTAATTAAAATTTGCGATAGTAAAAAATTAGTTTTTGAATAATTTATTATAGAAAATGCAATCCCTGGCGGATTTAAAATTTGCGACAGTAAAAAATTATTTTTTGAACAATTTACTGTATAAAAGGCAATACCTGGCGCAATTAAAATTTGCGACAGTAAAAAATTATTTTGTGAAAAATTTACTATAGAAAAGGCAATCCCTGGCGCAATTAAAATTTGCGACAATAAAAAATTATGTTTTGCAAAATTTACATTAGAAAAGGCAATCCCTGGCGTAATTAAAATTTGCGACAGTATAAAATTATTATTTGAAAAATTTACTATAGAAAAGGCAATCCCTGGCGCAATTAAAATTTGCCACAGTAAAAAATTATTTTTTGAATAATTTACTATAGAAAGGGCAATCCCTGGCTTATTTAAAATTTGCGGCAGTAAAAAATTAATTTGTGAAAAATTTACTATAGAAAAGGCAATCCCTGGCGCAATTAAAATTTGCGACAGTAAAAAATTATTTTTTGCAAAATTTACTATAGAAGAGGCAATCCCTGGCGAATTTAAAATTTGCGACAGTATAAAATTATTTTTTGAAAAATTTACTGTAGAAAAGGCAATCCCTGGCGTATTTAAAATTTGCGACAGTAAAAAATTATTTTTCCAATATTTTACTATAGAAAAGGCAATCCCTGGCGTATTTAAAATTTGCGACAGTAAAAAATTAATTTGTGAAAAATTTACTATAGAAAAGGCAATCCCTGGCGCAATTAAAATTTGCGACAGTAAAAAATTAATTTGTGAATAATTTACTATAGAAAAGGCAATCCCTGGCGGATTTAAAATTTGCGACAGTAAAAAATTAATTTTTGAAAAATTTACTATAGAAAAGGCAATACCTGGCGTAATTAAAATTTTCGACAGTAAAAAATTATTTTTTGAAAAATTTACTATAGAAAAGGCAATCCCTGGCGCAATTAAAATTTGCGACAGTAAAAAATTAATTTTTGAAAAATTTACTGTAGAAAAGGCAATCCCTGGCGCAATAAAAATTTGTGACAGTAGAAAATTATTTTTTGAAAAATTTACTGTAGAAAAGGCAATCCCTGGCGCAGTTAAAATTTGCGACAGTAAAAAATTAATTTTTGAAAAATTTACTATAGAAAAGGCAATCCCTGGCGTAATTAAAATTTGCGACAGTAAAAAATTATTTTTTGAAAAATTTACTATAGAAAAGGCAATCCCTGGCGGATTTAAAATTTGCGACAGTAAAAAATTAATTTTTGAAAAATTTACTATAGAAAAGGCAATCCCTGGCGTAATTAAAATTTGCGACAGTAAAAATTATTTTTTGAAAAATTTACTGTAGAAAAGGCAATCCCTGGCGCAATCAAAAATTTGCTACAGTAAATAATTATTTTTTTTGCAAAATTTACTATAGAAAAAGCAATCCCTGGCGCAATTAAAATTTGAGACAGTATAAAATTAAATTTTGAAAAGTTTACTATAGAAAAGGCAATCCCTGGCGGATTTAAAATTTGCGACAGTAAAAAATTAATTTTTGAAAAATTTACTATAGAAAATTCAATCCCTGGCGTAATTAAAATTTGCGACAGTAAAAAATTATTTTTTGAATAATTTACTATAGAAAAGGCAATCCCTGCCGGATTTAAAATTTGCGACAGTAAAAAATTAATTTTTGAAAAATTTACTATAGAAAAGGCAATCCCTGGGGTAATTAAAATTTGTGACAGTAAAAAATTATTTTTTGAAAAATTTACTATAGAAAAGGCAATCCCAGGCGGATTTAAAATTTGCGACAGTAAAAAATTAATTTTTGAAAAATTTACTATAGAAAAGGCAATCATTGGGGTAATTAAAATTTGCGACAGTAAAAAATTATTTTTTGAAAAATTTACTGTAGAAAAGGCAATCCCTGGCGTAATTAAAATTTGCGACAGTAAAAAATTATTTTTTTGGAAAATTTACTATAGAAAAGGCAATCCCTGGCGTAATTAAAATTTGCGACAGTAAAAAATTATTTTTTTGGAAAATTTACTATAGAAAAGGCAATCCCTGGCGTAATTAAAATTTGCGACAGTAAAAAATTAATTTGTGGAAAATTTGCTATAGAAAAGGCAATCCCTGGCGCAATTAAAATTTGCGACAGTAAAAAAATTTTTTTTTGAAAAATTTACTGTAGAAAATCAATCCCTGGCGCAATTAAAATTTGCGACAGTAGAAAATAATTTTTTAAAAAATTTGCTGTAGAAAAGGCAATCCCTGGCGCAATTAAAATTTGCGACAGTAAAAAATTATTTTTTGAATAATTTACTATAGAAAACGCAATCCCTGGTGCAATTAAAATTTGAGACAGTAAAAAATAATTTTTTGAAAAATTTACTGTAGAAAAAGCAATCCCTGGCGCAATTAAAATTTGCGACAGTAAAAAGTTATTTTTTTGCAAAATTTACTATAGAAAAGGCAATCCCTGGCGCAATTAAAATTTGCGACAGTAAAAAATTATTTTTTGAAAAATTTACTGTAGAAAAGGCAATCCCTGGCGCAATTAAAATTTGCGACAGTAAAAAATTATTTTTTTGCAAAATTTACTATAGAAAAGGCAATCCCTGGCGCAATTAAAATTTGCGACAGTAAAAAATTATTTTTTGAATATTTTACTATAGAAAAGGCAATCCCTGGCGCAATTAAAATTTGCGACAGTAAAAAATTATTTTTTGAAAAATTTATTGTAGAAAAGGCAATCCCTGGCGCAATTAAAATTTGCGAGAGTAAAAAATTATTTTTTTGCAAAATTTACTATAGAAAAGGCAATCCCAGGCGCAATTAAAATTTGCAGCAGTAAAAAATTATTTTTTGAAAAATTTACTATAGAAAGGGCAATACCTGACGCAATTAAAATTTGCGAAAGTATAAAATTACATTTTGAAAAATTTACTATAGAAAAGGCAATCCCTGGCGTATTTAAAATTTGCGACAGTAGAAAATTATTTTTTGAAAAATTTACTATTGAAAAGCCAATACCTGGCGCAATTAAAATTTGCGACAGTAAAAAATTAATTTATGAAAAATTTACTATAGAAAAGGCAATCCCTGGCGCAATTAAAATTTGCGACAGTAAAAAATTATTTTTTGAAAAATTTACTGTAGAAAAGGCAATCCCTGGCGCAATTAAAATTTGCGACAGTAGAAAATTATTTTTTGAAAACTTTACTGTAGAAAACGCAATCCCTGGTGCAATTAAAATTTGCGACAGTAAAATATTATTTTTTGAATAATTTACTATAGAAAAGGCAATCCCTGCCGGATTTAAAATTTGCGACAGTAAAAAATTGATTTTTGAAAAATTTACTATAGAAAAGACAATCCCTGCCGCAATTAAAATTTGCGACAATAAAAAATTAGTTTTTGAATAATTTACTATAGAAAAGGCAATCCCTGGCCGATTTAAAATCTGCGACATTAAAAATTATTTTTTGAAAAATTTACTGTAGAAAAGGCAATCTCTGGCGCAATTAAAATTTGCGACAGTAAAAAATTATTATTTGAAAAATTTACTGTACAAAAGGCAATACCTGGCGCAATTAAAATTTGCGACAGTAAAAAATTAATTTGTGAAAAATTTACTATAGAAAAGGCAATCCCTGGAGCAATTAAAATTTGCGACAATAAAAAATTATTTTGTGCAATATTTACTATAGAAAAGGCAATCCGTGGCGTAACTAAAATTTGCGACAGTATAAAATTATTTTTTGAAAAATTTACTATAGAAAAGGCAATCCCTGGCGCAATTAAGATTTGCGACAGTAAAAAAATATTTTTTGAATAATTTACTATAGAAAAGGTAATCCCTGGCGCAATTAAAATTTGCGACAGTAAAAAATTATTTTTTGCAAAATTTACTATAGAAAAGATAATCCCTGGCGCAATTAAAAATTGCGACAGTAAAAAATTATTTTTTGAATAAATTTACTATAGAAAAGGCAATCCCTGGCGGATTTAAAATTTGCGACATTAAAAAATTAATTTTTGGAAAATTTACTATAGAAAAGGAAATCCCTGGCGCAATTAAAATTTGCGACAGTAAAAAATTATTTTTTGAATAATTTTTTATAGAAAAGGCAATCCCTGGCGCAATTAAAATTTGCGACAGTAAAAAATTATTTTTTGAAAAATTTATTGTAGAAAAGGCAATCCCTGGCGCAATTAAAATTTGCGACAGTAAAAAATTATTTTTTTGCAAAATTTACTATAGAAAAGGCAATCCCTGGCGCATTTAAAATTTGCGACAGTAAAAAATTATTTTTTGAAAAATTTACTATAGAAAGGGCAATACCTGGCGCAATTAAAATTTGTGAAAGTATAAAATTAAATTTTGAAAAATTTACTATAGAAAAGGCAATCCCTGGCGTATTTAAAATTTGCGACAGTAGAAAATTATTTTTTGAAAAATTTACTATTGAAAAGCCAATCCCTGGCGCAATTAAAATTTGCGACAGTAAAAAATTAATTTATGAAAATTTACTATAGAAAAGGCAATCCCTGGCGCAATTAAAATTTGCGACAGTAAAAAATTATTTTTGAAAAATTTACTGTAGAAAAGGCAATCCCTGGCGCAATTAAAATTTGCGACAGTAGAAAATTATTTTTTGAAAAATTTACTGTAGAAAAGGCAATCCCTGGCGCAATTAAAATTTGCGACAGTAAAATATTATTTTTTGAATAATTTACTATAGAAAAGGCAATCCCTGCCGGATTTAAAATTTGCGACAGTAAAAAATTGATTTTTGAAAAATTTACTATAGAAAAGACAATCCCTGTCGTAATTAAAATTTGCGACAATAAAAAATTAGTTTTTGAATAATTTACTATAGAAAAGGCAATCCCTGGCCGATTTAAAATCTGCGACATTAAAAAATTATTTTTTGAAAAATTTACTGTAGAAAAGGCCAATTAAAATTTGCGACAGTAAAAAATTATTATTTGAAAAATTTACTGTAGAAAAGGCAATACCTGGCGCAATTAAAATTTGCGTCAGTAAAAAATTAATTTGTGAAAAATTTACTATAGAAAAGGCAATCCCTGGCGCAATTAAAATTTGCGACAATAAAAAATTATTTTGTGCAAAATTTACTATAGAAAAGGCAATCCGTGGCGCAATTAAGATTTGCGACAGTAAAAAATTATTTTTTGAATAATTTACTATAGAAAAGGTAATCCCTGGCGCAATTAAAATTTGCGACAGTAAAAAATTATTTTTTGCAAAATTTACTATAGAAAAGGTAATCCCTGGCGCAATTAAAAATTGCGACAGTAAAAAATTATTTTTTGCAAAATTTACTATAGAAAAGGTAATCCCTGGCGCAATTAAAAATTGCGACAGTAAAAAATTATTTTTTGAATAATTTACTATAGAAAAGGAAATCCCTGGCGCAATTAAAATTTGCGACAGTAAAAAATTATTTTTTTGCAAAATTTACTATAGAAAAGGCAATCCTTGGCGTATTTAATATTTGCGACAGTAAAAAATTATTTTTTGATAAATTTACTACAGAAAGGGTAATTCCTGGCGCAATTAAAATTTGCGACAGTAAAAAATTAATTTGAGAATAATTTACTATAGAAAAGGCAATCCCTGCCGGATTTAAAATTTGCGACAGTAAAAAATTAATTTTTGAAAAATTTACTATAGAAAAGGCAATCCCTGGCGTAATTAAAATTTGCGACAGTAAAAAATTAGTTTTTGAATAATTTACTATAGAAAAGGCAATCCCTGACGGATTTAAAATTTGCGAGAGTAAAAAATTATTTTTTGAAAAATTTACTGTAGAAAAGGCAATCCCTGGCGCAATTAAAATTTGCGACAGTAAAAAATTATTTTTTGAAAAATTTACTGTAGAAAAGGCAATACCTGGCGCAATTAAAATTTGCGACAGTAAAAAATTTATTTGTGAAAAATTTACTATAGAAAAGGTAATCCCTGGCGCAATTAAAATTTGCGACAATAAAAAATTATTTTTTGCAAAATTTACTATAGAAAAGGCAATCCGTGGCGTAACTAAAATTTGCGACAGTAGAAAATTATTTTTTGAAAAATTTACTATTGAAAAGCCAATTCCTGGCGCAATTAAAATTTGCGACAGTAAAAAATTAATTTATGAAAAATTTACTATAGAAAAGGCAATCCCTGGCGCAATTAAAATTTGCGACAGTAAAAATTATTTTTTGAAAAATTTACTGTAGAAAAGGCAATCCCTGGCGCAATTAAAATTTGCGACAGTAGAAAATTATTTTTTGAAAAATTTACTGTAGAAAAGGCAATCCCTGGCGCAATTAAAATTTGCGACAGTAAAATATTATTTTTTGAATAATTTACTATAGAAAAGGCAATCCCTGCCGGATTTAAAATTTGCGACAGTAAAAAATTGATTTTTGAAAAATTTACTATAGAAAAGGAAATCCCTGGCGCAATTAAAATTTGCGACAGTAAAAAATTATTTTTTGAATAATTTACTATAGAAAAGGCAATCCCTGGCGCAATTAAAATTTGCGACAGTAAAAAATTATTTTTTGAAAAATTTATTGTAGAAAAGGCAATCCCTGGCGCAATTAAAATTTGCGACAGTAAAAAATTATTTTTTTGCAAAATTTACTATAGAAAAGGCAATCCCTGGCGCAATTAAAATTTGCGACAGTAAAAAATTATTTTTTGAAAAATTTACTATAGAAAGGACAATACCTGGCGCAATTAAAATTTGTGAAAGTATAAAATTAAATTTTGAAAAATTTACTATAGAAAAGGCAATCCCTGGCGTATTTAAAATTTGCGACAGTAGAAAATTATTTTTTGAAAAATTTACTATTGAAAAGCCAATCCCTGGCGCAATTAAAATTTGCGACAGTAAAAAATTAATTTATGAAAAATTTACTACAGAAAAGGCAATCCCTGGCGCAATTAAAATTTGCGACAGTAAAAAATTATTTTTTGAAAAATTTACTGTAGAAAAGGCAATCCCTGGCGCAATTAAAATTTGCGACAGTAGAAAATTATTTTTTGAAAAATTTACTGTAGAAAAGGCAATCCCTGGCGCAATTAAAATTTGGACAGTAAAATATTATTTTTTGAATAATTTACTATAGAAAAGGCAATCCCTGCCGGATTTAAAATTTGCGACAGTAAAAAATTGATTTTTGAAAAATTTACTATAGAAAAGACAATCCCTGTCGTAATTAAAATTTGCGACAATAAAAAATTAGTTTTTGAATAATTTACTATAGAAAAGGCAATCCCTGGCCGATTTAAAATCTGCGACATTAAAAAATTATTTTTTGAAAAATTTACTGTAGAAAAGGCAATCCCTGGCGCAATTAAAATTTGCGACAGTAAAAAATTATTATTTGAAAAATTTACTGTAGAAAAGGCAATACCTGG
Organism: Dioctria linearis; assembly: GCA_963930735.1. Lineage (NCBI taxonomy): Eukaryota > Metazoa > Arthropoda > Insecta > Diptera > Asilidae > Dioctria > Dioctria linearis. The sequence continues at coordinate 140,818 of CAWVNZ010003006.1, forward strand.
CGCAATTAAAATTTGCGACAATAAAAAATTAATTTGAGAAAAATTTACTATAGAAAAGGCAATCCCTGGCGCAATTAAAATTTGCGACAATAAAAAATTATTTTGTGCAAAATTTACTATAGAAAAGGCAATCCGTGGCGTAACTAAAATTTGCGACAGTATAAAATTATTTTTTGAAAAATTTACTATAGAAAAGGCAATCCCTGGCGCAATTAAGATTTGCGACAGTAAAAAATTATTTTTTGAATAATTTACTATAGAAAAGGTAATCCCTGGCGCAATTAAAATTTGCGACAGTAAAAAATTATTTTTTGCAAAATTTACTATAGAAAAGGTAATCCCTGGCGCAATTAAAAATTGCGACAGTAAAAAATTATTTTTTGAATAATTTACTATAGAAAAGGAAATCCCTGGCGCAATTAAAATTTGCGACAGTAAAAAATTATTTTTTTGCAAAATTTACTATAGAAAAGGCAATCCCTGGCGTATTTAATATTTGCGACAGTAAAAAATTATTTTTTGATAAATTTACTATAGAAAGGGTAATTCCTGGCGCAATTAAAATTTGCGACAGTAAAAAATTAATTTGTGAATAATTTACTATAGAAAAGGCAATCCCTGCCGGATTTAAAATTTGCGACAGTAAAAAATTAATTTTTGAAAAATTTACTATAGAAAAGGCAATCTCTGGCGTAATTAAAATTTGCGACAGTAAAAAATTAGTTTTTGAATAATTTACTATAGAAAAGGCAATCCCTGGCGGATTTAAAATTTGCGAGAGTAAAAAATTATTTTTTGAAAAATTTACTGTAGAAAAGGCAATCCCTGGCGCAATTAAAATTTGCGACAGTAAAAAATTATTTTTTGAAAAATTTACTGTAGAAAAGGCAATACCTGGCGCAATTAAAATTTGCGACAGTAAAAAATTAATTTGTGAAAAATTTACTTTAGAAAAGGCAATCCCTGGCGCAATTAAAATTTGCGACAATAAAAAATTATTTTTTGCAAAATTTACTATAGAAAAGGCAATCCGTGGCGTAACTAAAATTTGCGACAGTAGAAAATTATTTTTTGAAAAATTTACTATTGAAAAGCCAATTCCTGGCGCAATTAAAATTTGCGACAGTAAAAAATTAATTTATGAAAAATTTACTATAGAAAAGGCAATCCCTGGCGCAATTAAAATTTGCGACAGTAAAAATTATTTTTTGAAAAATTTACTGTAGAAAAGGCAATCCCTGGCGCAATTAAAATTTGCGACAGTAGAAAATTATTTTTTGAAAAATTGACTGTAGAAAAGGCAATACCTGGCGCAATTAAAATTTGCGACAGTAAAATATTATTTTTTGAATAATTTACTATAGAAAAGGCAATCCCTGCCGGATTTAAAATTTGCGACAGTAAAAAATTGATTTTTGAAAAATTTACTATAGAAAAGACAATCCCTGTCGTAATTAAAATTTGCGACAATAAAAAATTAGTTTTTGAATAATTTACTATAGAAAAGGCAATCCCTGGCCGATTTAAAATCTGCGACAGTAAAAAATTATTTTTTGAAAAATTTACTGTAGAAAAGGCAATCCCTGGCGCAATTAAAATTTGCGACAGTAGAAAATTATTTTTTGAAAAATTTACTGTAGAAAAGGCAATCCCTGGCGCAATTAAAATTTGCGACAGTAAAATATTATTTTTTGAATAATTTACTATAGAAAAGGCAATCCCTGCCGGATTTAAAATTTGCGATAGTAAAAAATTGATTTTTGAAAAATTTACTATAGAAAAGACAATCCCTGTCGTAATTAAAATTTGCGACAATAAAAAATTAGTTTTTGAATAATTTACTATAGAAAAGGCAATCCCTGGCCGATTTAAAATCTGCGACATTAAAAAATTATTTTTTGAAAAATTTACTGTAGAAAAGGCAATCCCTGGCGCAATTAAAATTTGCGACAGTAAAAAATTATTATTTGAAAAATTTACTGTAGAAAAGGCAATACCTGGCGCAATTAAAATTTGCGTCAGTAAAAAATTAATTTGTGAAAAATTTACTATAGAAAAGGCAATCCCTGGCGCAATTAAAATTTGCGACAATAAAAAATTATTTTGTGCAAAATTTACTATAGAAAAGGCAATCCGTGGCGTAACTAAAATTTGCGACAGTATAAAATTATTTTTTGAAAAATTTACTATAGAAAAGGCAATCCCTGGCGCAATTAAGATTTGCGACAGTAAAAAATTAGTTTTTGAATAATTTACTATAGAAAAGGCAATCCCTGACGGATTTAAAATTTGCGAGAGTAAAAAATTATTTTTTGAAAAATTTACTGTAGAAAAGGCAATCCCTGGCGCAATTAAAATTTGCGACAGTAAAAAATTATTTTTTGAAAAATTTACTGTAGAAAAGGCAATACCTGGCGCAATTAAAATTTGCGACAGTAAAAAATTAATTTGTGAAAAATTTACTATAGAAAAGGTAATCCCTGGCGCAATTAAAATTTGCGACAATAAAAAATTATTTTTTGCAAAATTTACTATAGAAAAGGCAATCCGTGGCGTAACTAAAATTTGCGACAGTAGAAAATTATTTTTTGAAAAATTTACTATTGAAAAGCCAATTCCTGGCGCAATTAAAATTTGCGACAGTAAAAAATTAATTTATGAAAAATTTACTATAGAAAAGGCAATCCCTGGCGCAATTAAAATTTGCGACAGTAAAAATTATTTTTTGAAAAATTTACTGTAGAAAAGGCAATCCCTGGCGCAATTAAAATTTGCGACAGTAGAAAATTATTTTTTGAAAAATTTACTGTAGAAAAGGCAATCCCTGGCGCAATTAAAATTTGCGACAGTAAAATATTATTTTTTGAATAATTTACTATAGAAAAGGCAATCCCTGCCGGATTTAAAATTTGCGACAGTAAAAAATTGATTTTTGAAAAATTTACTATAGAAAAGGAAATCCCTGGCGCAATTAAAATTTGCGACAGTAAAAAATTATTTTTTGAATAATTTACTATAGAAAAGGCAATCCCTGGCGCAATTAAAATTTGCGACAGTAAAAAATTATTTTTTGAAAAATTTATTGTAGAAAAGGCAATCCCTGGCGCAATTAAAATTTGCGACAGTAAAAAATTATTTTTTTGCAAAATTTACTATAGAAAAGGCAATCCCTGGCGCAATTAAAATTTGCGACAGTAAAAAATTATTTTTTGAAAAATTTACTATAGAAAGGACAATACCTGGCGCAATTAAAATTTGTGAAAGTATAAAATTAAATTTTGAAAAATTTACTATAGAAAAGGCAATCCCTGGCGTATTTAAAATTTGCGACAGTAGAAAATTATTTTTTGAAAAATTTACTATTGAAAAGCCAATCCCTGGCGCAATTAAAATTTGCGACAGTAAAAAATTAATTTATGAAAAATTTACTATAGAAAAGGCAATCCCTGGCGCAATTAAAATTTGCGACAGTAAAAAATTATTTTTTGAAAAATTTACTGTAGAAAAGGCAATCCCTGGCGCAATTAAAATTTGCGACAGTAGTAAATTATTTTTTGAAAAATTTACTGTAGAAAAGGCAATCCCTGGCGCAATTAAAATTTGGACAGTAAAATATTATTTTTTGAATAATTTACTATAGAAAAGGCAATCCCTGCCGGATTTAAAATTTGCGACAGTAAAAAATTGATTTTTGAAAAATTTACTATAGAAAAGACAATCCCTGTCGTAATTAAAATTTGCGACAATAAAAAATTAGTTTTTGAATAATTTACTATAGAAAAGGCAATCCCTGGCCGATTTAAAATCTGCGACATTAAAAAATTATTTTTTGAAAAATTTACTGTAGAAAAGGCAATCCCTGGCGCAATTAAAATTTGCGACAGTAAAAAATTATTATTTGAAAAATTTACTGTAGAAAAGGCAATACCTGGCGCAATTAAAATTTGCGACAATAAAAAATTAATTTGAGAAAAATTTACTATAGAAAAGGCAATCCCTGGCGCAATTAAAATTTGCGACAATAAAAAATTATTTTGTGCAAAATTTACTATAGAAAAGGCAATCCGTGGCGTAACTAAAATTTGCGACAGTATAAAATTATTTTTTGAAAAATTTACTATAGAAAAGGCAATCCCTGGCGCAATTAAGATTTGCGACAGTAAAAAATTATTTTTTGAATAATTTACTATAGAAAAGGTAATCCCTGGCGCAATTAAAATTTGCGACAGTAAAAAATTATTTTTTGCAAAATTTACTATAGAAAAGGTAATCCCTGGCGCAATTAAAAATTGCGACAGTAAAAAATTATTTTTTGAATAATTTACTATAGAAAAGGAAATCCCTGGCGCAATTAAAATTTGCGACAGTAAAAAATTATTTTTTTGCAAAATTTACTATAGAAAAGGCAATCCCTGGCGTATTTAATATTTGCGACAGTAAAAAATTATTTTTTGATAAATTTACTATAGAAAGGGTAATTCCTGGCGCAATTAAAATTTGCGACAGTAAAAAATTAATTTGTGAATAATTTACTATAGAAAAGGCAATCCCTGCCGGATTTAAAATTTGCGACAGTAAAAAATTAATTTTTGAAAAATTTACTATAGAAAAGGCAATCTCTGGCGTAATTAAAATTTGCGACAGTAAAAAATTAGTTTTTGAATAATTTACTATAGAAAAGGCAATCCCTGGCGGATTTAAAATTTGCGAGAGTAAAAAATTATTTTTTGAAAAATTTACTGTAGAAAAGGCAATCCCTGGCGCAATTAAAATTTGCGACAGTAAAAAATTATTTTTTGAAAAATTTACTGTAGAAAAGGCAATACCTGGCGCAATTAAAATTTGCGACAGTAAAAAATTAATTTGTGAAAAATTTACTTTAGAAAAGGCAATCCCTGGCGCAATTAAAATTTGCGACAATAAAAAATTATTTTTTGCAAAATTTACTATAGAAAAGGCAATCCGTGGCGTAACTAAAATTTGCGACAGTAGAAAATTATTTTTTGAAAAATTTACTATTGAAAAGCCAATTCCTGGCGCAATTAAAATTTGCGACAGTAAAAAATTAATTTATGAAAAATTTACTATAGAAAAGGCAATCCCTGGCGCAATTAAAATTTGCGACAGTAAAAATTATTTTTTGAAAAATTTACTGTAGAAAAGGCAATCCCTGGCGCAATTAAAATTTGCGACAGTAGAAAATTATTTTTTGAAAAATTGACTGTAGAAAAGGCAATACCTGGCGCAATTAAAATTTGCGACAGTAAAATATTATTTTTTGAATAATTTACTATAGAAAAGGCAATCCCTGCCGGATTTAAAATTTGCGACAGTAAAAAATTGATTTTTGAAAAATTTACTATAGAAAAGACAATCCCTGTCGTAATTAAAATTTGCGACAATAAAAAATTAGTTTTTGAATAATTTACTATAGAAAAGGCAATCCCTGGCCGATTTAAAATCTGCGACATTAAAAAATTATTTTTTGAAAAATTTACTGTAGAAAAGGCAATCCCTGGCGCAATTAAAATTTGCGACAGTAAAAAATTATTTTTTGAAAAATTTACTGCAGAAAAGGCAATACCTGGCGCAATTAAAATTTGCGACAGTAAAAAATTAATTTGTGAAAAATTTACTATAGAAAAGGCAATCCCTGGCGCAATTAAAATTTGCGACAATAAAAAATTATTTTTTGCAAAATTTACTATAGAAAAGGCAATCCGTGGCGTAACTAAAATTTGCGACAGTATAAAATTATTTTTTGAAAAATTTACTATAGAAAAGGCAATCCCTGGCGCAATTAAGATTTGCGACAGTAAAAAATTATTTTTTGAATAATTTACTATAGAAAAGGTAGTCGCTGGCGCAATTAAAATTTGCGACAGTAAAAAATTAATTTGTGAAAAATTTACTATAGAAAAGGCAATCCCTGGCGCAGTTAAAATTTGCGACAATAAAAAATTATTTTTTGCAGAATTTACTATAGAAAAGGCAATCCGTGGCGTAACAAAAATTTGCGACAGTATAAAATTATTTTTTGAAAAATTTACTATAGAAAAGGCAATCCCTGGCGCAATTAAGATTTGCGACAGTAAAAAATTATTTTTTGAATAATTTACTATAGAAAAGTTAATCCCTGGCGCAATTAAAATTTGCGACAGTAAAAAATTATTTTTTGCAAAATTTACTATAGAAAAGGTAATCCCTGGCGCAATTAAAAATTGCGACAGTAAAAAATTATTTTTTGAATAATTTACTATAGAAAAGGCAATCCCTGGCGGATTTAAAATTTGCGACAGTAAAAAATTAATTTTTGGAAAATTTACTATAGAAAAGGAAATCCCTGGCGCAATTAAAATTTGCGACAGTAAAAAATTATTTTTTGAATAATTTACTATAGAAAAGGCAATCCCTGGCGCAATTAAAATTTGCGACAGTAAAAAATTATTTTTTGAAAAATTTATTGTAGAAAAGGCAATCCCTGGCGCAATTAAAATTTGCGACAGTAAAAAATTATTTTTTTGCAAAATTTACTATAGAAAAGGCAATCCCTGGCGCAATTAAAATTTGCTACAGTAAAAAATTATTTTTTTAAAAATTTACTATAGAAAGGGCAATACCTGGCGCAATTAAAATTTGTGAAAGTATAAAATTAAATTTTGAAAAATTTACTATAGAAAAGGCAATCCCTGGCGTATTTAAAATTTGCGACAGTAGAAAATTATTTTTTGAAAAATTTACTATTGAAAAGCCAATCCTTGGCGCAATTAAAATTTGCGAGAGTAAAAAATTAATTTATGAAAAATTTACTATAGAAAAGGCAATCCCTGGCGCAATTAAAATTTGCGACAGTAAAAAATTATTTTTTGAAAAATTTACTGTAGAAAAGGCAATCCCTGGCGCAATTAAAATTTGCGACAGTAGAAAATTATTTTTTGAAAAATTTACTGTAGAAAAGGCAATCCCTGGCGCAATTAAAATTTGCGACAGTAAAATATTATTTTTTGAATAATTTACTATAGAAAAGGCAATCCCTGCCGGATTTAAAATTTGCGACAGTAAAAAATTGATTTTTGAAAAATTTACTATAGAAAAGACAATCCCTGTCGTAATTAAAATTTGCGACAATAAAAAATTAGTTTTTGAATAATTTACTATAGAAAAGGCAATCCCTGGCCGATTTAAAATCTGCGACATTAAAAAATTATTTTTTGAAAAATTTACTGTAGAAAAGGCAATCCCTGGCGCAATTAAAATTTGCGACAATAAAAAATTATTTTTTGCAAAATTTACTATAGAAAAGGCAATCCGTGGCGTAACTAAAATTTGCGACAGTATAAAATTATTTTTTGAAAAATTTACTATAGAAAAGGCAATCCCTGGCGCAATTAAGATTTGCGACAGTAAAAAGTTATTTTTTGAATAATTTACTATAGAAAAGGTAATCCCTGGCGCAATTAAAATTGCGACAGTAAAAAATTAATTTGTGAAAAATTTACTATAGAAAAGGCAATCCCTGGCGCAGTTAAAATTTGCGACAATAAAAAATTATTTTTTGCAAAATTTACTATAGAAAAGGCAATCCGTGGCGTAACAAAAATTTGCGACAGTATAAAATTATTTTTTGAAAAATTTACTATAGAAAAGGCAATCCCTGGCGCAATTAAGATTTGCGACAGTAAAAAATTATTTTTTGAATAATTTACTATAGAAAAGTTAATCCCTGGCGCAATTAAAATTTGCGACAGTAAAAAATTATTTTTTGCAAAATTTACTATAGAAAAGGTAATCCCTGGCGCAATTAAAAATTGCGACAGTAAAAAATTATTTTTTGAATAATTTACTATAGAAAAGGCAATCCCTGGCGGATTTAAAATTTGCGACAGTAAAAAATTAATTTTTGGAAAATTTACTATAGAAAAGGAAATCCCTGGCGCAATTAAAATTTGCGACAGTAAAAAATTATTTTTTGAATAATTTACTATTGAAAAGGCAATCCCTGGCGCAATTAAAATTTGCGACAGTAAAAAATTATTTTTTGAAAAATTTATTGTAGAAAAGGCAATCCCTGGCGCAATTAAAATTTGCGACAGTAAAAAATTATTTTTTGAAAAATTTACTGTAGAAAAGGCAATCCCTGGCGCAATTAAAATTTGCGACAGTAGAAAATTATTTTTTGAAAAATTTACTGTAGAAAAGGCAATCCCTGGCGCAATTAAAATTTGCGACTGTAAAATATTATTTTTTGAATAATTTACTATAGAAAAGGCAATCCCTGCCGGATTTAAAATTTGCGACAGTAAAAAATTGATTTTTGAAAAATTTACTATAGAAAAGACAATCCCTGTCGTAATTAAAATTTGCGACAATAAAAAATTAGTTTTTGAATAATTTACTATAGAAAAGGCAATCCCTGGCCGATTTGAAATCTGCGACATTAAAAAATTATTTTTTGAAAAATTTACTGTAGAAAAGGCAATCCCTGGCGCAATTAAAATTTGCGACAGTAAAAAATTATTATTTGAAAAATTTACTGTAGAAAAGGCAATACCTGGCGCAATTAAAATTTGCGACAGTAAAAAATTAATTTGTGAAAAATTTACTATAGAAAAGGCAATCCCTGGCGCAATTAAAATTTGCGACAGTAAAAAATTAATTTTTGAAAAATTTACTACAGAAAAGGCAATCCCTGGCGTAATTAAAATTTGCGACAGTAAAAAATTAGTTTTTGAATAATTTACTATAGAAAAGGCAATCCCTGGCGGATTTAAAATTTGCGACAGTAAAAAATTATTTTTTGAAAAATTTACTGTAGAAAAGGAAATCCCTGGCGCAATTAAAATTTGCGACAGTAAAAAATTATTTTTTGAAAAATTTACTGTAGAAAAGGCAATACCTGGCGCAATTAAAATTTGCGACAGTAAAAAATTAATTTGTGAAAAATTTACTATAGAAAAGGCAATCCCTGGCGCAATTAAAATTTGAGACAATAAAAAATTATTTTTTGCAAAATTTACTATAGAAAAGGCAATCCGTGGCGTAACTAAAATTTGCGACAGTAGAAAATTATTTTTTGAAAAATTTACTATTGAAAAGCCAATTCCTGGCGCAATTAAAATTTGCGACAGTAAAAAATTAATTTATGAAAAATTTACTATAGAAAAGGCAATCCCTGGCGCAATTAAAATTTGCGACAGTAGAAAATTATTTTTTGAAAAATTTACTGTAGAAAAGGCAATCCCTGGCGCAATTATAATTTGCGACAGTAAAATATTATTTTTTGAATAATTTACTATAGAAAAGGCAATCCCTGCCGGATTTAAAATTTGCGACAGTAAAAAATTGATTTTTGAAAAATTTACTATAGAAAAGACAATCCCTGTCGTAATTAAAATTTGCACCAATAAAAAATTAGTTTTTGAATAATTTACTATAGAAAAGGCAATCCCTGGCCGATTTAAAATCTGCGACATTAAAAAATTATTTTTTGAAAAATTTACTGTAGAAAAAGCAATCCCTGGCGCAATTAAAATTTGCGACAGTAAAAAATTATTTTTTGAAAAATTTACTGCAGAAAAGGCAATACCTGGCGCAATTAAAATTTGCGACAGTAAAAAATTATTTTGTGAAAAATTTACTATAGAAAAGGCAATCCCTGGCGCAATTAAAATTTGCGACAATAAAAAATTATTTTTTGCAAAATTTACTATAGAAAAGGCAATCCGTGGCGTAAATAAAATTTGCGACATTATAAAATTATTTTTTGAAAAATTTACTATAGAAAAGGCAATCCCTGGCGCAATTAAGATTTGCGACAGTAAAAAATTATTTTTTGAATAATTTACTATAGAAAAGGTAATCCCTGGCGCAATTAAAATTTGCGACAGTAAAAAATTATTTTTTGCAAAATTTACTATAGAAAAGGTAATCCCTGGCGCAATTAAAAATTGCGACAGTAAAAAATTATTTTTTCAATAATTTACTATAGAAAAGGCAATCCCTGGCGGATTTAAAATTTGCGACAGTAAAAAATTAATTTTTGGAAAATTTACTATAGAAAAGACAATCCCTGTCGTAATTAAAATTTGCGACAATAAAAAATTAGTTTTTGAATAATTTACTATAGAAAAGGCAATCCCTGGCCGATTTAAAATCTGCGACATTAAAAAATTATTTTTTGAAAAATTTACTGTAGAAAAGGCAATCCCTGGCGCAATTAAAATTTGCGACAGTAAAAAATTATTTTTTGAAAAATTTACTGTAGAAAAGGCAATACCTGGCGCAATTAAAATTTGCGACAGTAAAAAATTAATTTGTGAAAAATTTACTATAGAAAAGGCAATCCCTGGCGCAGTTAAAATTTGCGACAATAAAAAATTATTTTTTGCAATTTTTACTATAGAAAAGGCAATCCGTGGCGTAACTAAAATTTGCGACAGTATAAAATTATTTTTTGAAAAATTTACTATAGAAAAGGCAATCCCTGGCGCAATTAAGATTTGCGACAGTAAAAAATTATTTTTTGAATAATTTACTATAGAAAAGTTAATCCCTGGCGCAATTAAAATTTGCGACAGTAAAAAATTATTTTTTGCAAAATTTACTATAGAAAAGGTAATCCCTGGCGCAATTAAAAATTGCGACAGTAAAAAATTATTTTTTGAATAATTTACTATAGAAAAGGCAATCCCTGGCGGATTTAAAATTTGCGACAGTAAAAAATTAATTTTTGGAAAATTTACTATAGAAAAGGAAATCCCTGGCGCAATTAAAATTTGCGACAGTAAAAAATTATTTTTTTGCAAAATTTACTATAGAAAAGGCAATCCCTGGCGTATTTAAAATTTGCGACAGTAAAAAATTATTTTTTGATAAATTTACTATAGAAAAGGTAATTCCTGGCGCAATTAAAATTTGCGACAGTTAAAAATTAATTTGTGAATAATTTACTATAGCAAAGGCAATCCCTGCCGGATTTAAAATTTGCGACAGAAAAAAATTAATTTTTGAAAAATTTACTATAGAAAAGGCAATACCTGGCGTAATTAAAATTTGCGACAGTAAAAAATTAGTTTTTGAATAATTTACTATAGAAAAGGCAATCCCTGGCGGATTTAAAATTTGCGACAGTAAAAAATTATTTTGTGAAAAATTTACTGTAGAAAAGGCAATCCCTGGCGCAATTAAAATTTGCGACAGTAAAAAATTATTTTTTGAAAAATTTACTGTAGAAAGGGCAATACCTGGCACAATTAAAATTTGCGACAGTAAAAAATTAATTTGTGAAAACTTTACTATAGAAAAGTTAATCCCTGGCGCAATTAAAATTTGCGACAGTAAAAAATTATTTTTTTGCAAAATTTACTATAGAAGAGGCAATCCCTGGCGTATTTAAAATTTGCGACAGTATAAAATTAATTTTTGAAAAATTTACTGTAGAAAAGCCAATCCGTGGCGCAATTAAAATTTGCGACAGTAAACAATTATTTTTTGAAAAATTTACTATAGAAAAGGCAATCCCTGGCGTATTTAAAATTTGCGACAGTAAAAAATTAATTTGTGAAAAAATTACTATAAAAAAGGCAATCCCTGGCGCAATTAAAATTTGCGACAGTGAAAAATTATTTTTTGAATAATTTACTATAGAAAAGGCAATCCCTGGCGTATTTAAAATTTGCGACAGTAAAATATTAATTTGTGAAAAATTTACTATAGAAAAGGCAATCCCTGGCGCAATTAAAATTTGGGACAGTAAAATATTATTTTATTGCTAAATTTACTATAGAAAAGGCAATCCCTGGCGTATTTAACATTTCCGACAGTAAAAAATTATTTTTTGAATAATTTAATATAATGCCTGGCGTATTTAAAATTTGCGACAGTAAAAAATTAATTTGCGAAAAATTTACTATAGAAAAGGCAATCCCTGGCGTAATTAAAATTTGTGACAGTAAAAAATTATTTTTTGAAAAATTTACTATAGAAAAGGCAATCCCTGGCGCAATTAAAATTTGCGGCAGTAAAAAATTAATTTTTGAAAAATTTACTATAGAAAAGGCAATCCCTGGCGTAATTAAAATTTGTGACAGTAAAAAATTAGTTTTTAAAAATTTAATGTAGAAAGGGCAATCCCTGGCGCAATTAAAATTTGCGACAGTAAACAATTATGTTTTGAAAAATTTACTGTAGAAAAGGCAATCCCTGGCGCAATTAAAATTTGCCACAGTAGAAAATTATTTTTTGAAAAATTTACTATAGGAAAGGCAATCCCTTGCGCAATTAAAATTTGCGACAGTATAAAATTATTTTTTGAAAAATTTAATATAGAAAAGGCAATCCCTGGCGTATTTAAAATTTGCGACAGTAGAAAATTATTTTTTGCAAAATTTACTATAGAAAAGGCAATCCCTGGCGCAATTAAAATTTGCGACAGTATAAAATTAAATTTTGAATAATTTACTATAGAAAAGGCAATCCCTGGCGTATTTAAAATTTGCGACAGTAAAAAATTATTTTTTGCAAAATTTACTATAGAAAAGGCAATCCCTGGCGTAATTAAAATTTGCGACAGTAAAAAATTAATTTGTGAAAAAATTACTATAAAAAAGGCAATCCCTGGCGCAATTAAAATTTGCGACAGTGAAAAATTATTTTTTGAATAATTTACTATAGAAAAGGCAATCCCTGGCGTATTTAAAATTTGCGACAGTAAAATATTAATTTGTGAAAAATTTACTATAGAAAGGGCAATCCCTGGCGCAATTAAAATTTGGGACAGTAAAAAATTTTTTTTTTGCTAAATTTACTATAGAAAAGGCAATCCCTGGCGTATTTAACATTTCCGACAGTAAAAAATTATTTTTTGAATAATTTAATATAATGCCTGGCGTATTTAAAATTTGCGACAGTAAAAAATTAATTTGCGAAAAATTTACTATAGAAAAGGCAATCCCTGGCGTAATTAAAATTTGTGACAGTAAAAAATTATTTTTTGAAAAATTTACTATAGAAAAGGCAATCCCTGGCGCAATTAAAATTTGCGGCAGTAAAAAATTAATTTTTGAAAAATTTACTATAGAAAAGGCAATCCCTGGCGTAATTAAAATTTGTGACAGTAAAAAATTAGTTTTTAAAAATTTAATGTAGAAAGGGCAATCCCTGGCGCAATTAAAATTTGCGACAGTAAACAATTATTTTTTGAAAAATTTACTGTAGAAAAGGCAATCCCTGGCGCAATTAAAATTTGCCACAGTAGAAAATTATTTTTTGAAAAATTTACTATAGGAAAGGCAATCCCTTGCGCAATTAAAATTTGCGACAGTATAAAATTATTTTTTGAAAAATTTAATATAGAAAAGGCAATCCCTGGCGTATTTAAAATTTGCGACAGTAGAAAATTATTTTTTGCAAAATTTACTATAGAAAAGGCAATCCCTGGCGCAATTAAAATTTGCGACAGTATAAAATTAAATTTTGAATAATTTACTATAGAAAAGGCAATCCCTGGCGTATTTAAAATTTGCGACAGTAAAAAATTATTTTTTGCAAAATTTACTATAGAAAAGGCAATCCCTGGCGTAATTAAAATTTGCGACAGTAAAAAATTATTTTTTGAATAATTTACTATAGAAATGGCAATCCCTGGCGTAATTAAAACTTGCGACAGTAAAAAATTAATTTTTGAATAACTTACTATAGAAAAGGCAATCCCTGGCGTAATTAAAATTTGCGACAGTAAAAAATTATTTTTTGAATAATTTACTATAGAAAAGGCAATCCCTGGCGTACTTAAAATTTGCGACAGTAAAAAATTATTTTTTGATTAATTTACTATAGAAAAGGCAATCCCTGGCGTAATTAAAACTTGCGACAGAAAAAAATTAATTTTTGAAAAATTTACTATAGAAAAGGCAATCCTTGGCGTATTTAAAATTTGCGACAGTAAAAAATTAATTTTTGCAAAATTTGCTATAGAAAGGGCAATCCCTGGCGTAATTAAAATTTGCGACAGTAAAAAATTATTTTTTGCAAAATTTACTATAGAAAAGCCAATCCCTGGCGTATTTAAAATTTGCGACAGTAAAAAATTATTTTTTGAAAAATTTACTGTAGAAAAGGCAATCCCTGGCGCAATTAAAATTTGCGACAGTAAAAAATTATTTTTTTGCAAAATTTACTATAGAAAAGGCAATCCCTGGCGTATTTAAAATTTGCGACAGTAAAAAATTATTTTTTGATAAATTTACTATAGAAAAGGTAATTCCTGGCGCAATTAAAATTTGCGACAGTAAAAAATTAATTTGTGAATAATTTACTATAGAAAAGGCAATCCCTGCCGGATTTAAAATTTGCGACAGTAAAAAATTAATTTTTGAAAAATTTACTATAGAAAAGGCAATCCCTGGCGTAATTAAAATTTGCGACAGTAAGAAATTAGTTTTTGAATAATTTACTATAGAAAAGGCAATCCCTGGCGTAATTAAAATTTGCGACAGTAAGAAATTAGTTTTTGAATAATTTACTATAGAAAAGGCAATCCCTGGCGTATTTAAAATTTGCGACAGTATAAAATTAATTTTTGAAAAATTTACTGTAGAAAAGCCAATCCGTGGCGCAATTAAAATTTGCGACAGTAAACAATTATTTTTTGAAAAATTTACTATAGAAAAGGCAATCCGTGGCGTAAATAAAATTTGCGACATTATAAAATTATTTTTTGAAAAATTTACTATAGAAAAGGCAATCCCTGGCGCAATTAAGATTTGCGACAGTAAAAAATTATTTTTTGAATAATTTACTATAGAAATGGTAATCCCTGGCGCAATTAAAATTTGCGACAGTAAAAAATTATTTTTTGCAAAATTTACTATAGAAAAGGAAATCCCTGGCGCAATTAAAAATTGCGACAGTAAAAAATTATTTTTTGAATAATTTACTATAGAAAAGGCAATCCCTGGCGGATTTAAAATTTGCGACAGTAAAAAATTAATTTTTGGAAAATTTACTATAGAAAAGACAATCCCTGTCGTAATTAAAATTTGCGACAATAAAAAATTAGTTTTTGAATAATTTACTATAGAAAAGGCAATCCCTGGCCGATTTAAAATCTGCGACATTAAAAAATTATTTTTTGAAAAATTTACTGTAGAAAAGGCAATCCCTGGCGCAATTAAAATTTGCGACAGTAAAAAATTATTTTTTGAAAAATTTACTGTAGAAAAGGCAATACCTGGCGCAATTAAAATTTGCGACAGTAAAAAATTAATTTGTGAAAAATTTACTATAGAAAAGGCAATCCCTGGCGCAGTTAAAATTTGCGACAATAAAAAATTATTCTTTGCAATATTTACTATAGAAAAGGCAATCCGTGGCGTAACTAAAATTTGCGACAGTATAAAATTATTTTTTGAAAAATTTACTATAGAAAAGGCAATCCCTGGCGCAATTAAGATTTGCGACAGTAAAAAATTATTTTTTGAATAATTTACTATAGAAAAGTTAATCCCTGGCGCAATTAAAATTTGCGACAGTAAAAAATTATTTTTTGCAAAATTTACTATAGAAAAGGTAATCCCTGGCGCAATTAAAAATTGCGACAGTAAAAAATTATTTTTTGAATAATTTACTATAGAAAAGGCAATCCCTGGCGGATTTAAAATTTGCGACAGTAAAAAATTAATTTTTGGAAAATTTACTATAGAAAAGGAAATCCCTGGCGCAATTAAAACTTGCGACAGTAAAAAATTATTTTTTTGCAAAATTTACTATAGAAAAGGCAATCCCTGGCGTATTTAAAATTTGCGACAGTAAAAAATTATTTTTTGATAAATTTACTATAGAAAAGGTAATTCCTGGCGCAATTAAAATTTGCGACAGTAAAAAATTAATTTGTGAATAATTTACTATAGCAAAGGCAATCCCTGCCGGATTTAAAATTTGCGACAGTAAAAAATTAATTTTTGAAAAATTTACTATAGAAAAGGCAATCCCTGGCGTAATTAAAATTTGCGACAGTAAAAAATTAGTTTTTGAATAATTTACTATAGAAAAGGCAATCCCTGGCGGATTTAAAATTTGCGACAGTAAAAAATTATTTTTTGAAAAATTTACTGTAGAAAAGGCAATCCCTGGCGCAATTAAAATTTGCGACAGTAAAAAATTATTTTTTGAAAAATTTACTGTAGAAAGGGCTATACCTGGCACAATTAAAATTTGCGACAGTAAAAAATTAATTTGTGAAAAATTTACTATAGAAAAGTTAATCCCTGGCGCAATTAAAATTTGCGACAGTAAAAAATTATTTTTTTGCAAAATTTACTATAGAAGAGGCAATCCCTGGCGTATTTAAAATTTGCGACAGTATAAAATTAATTTTTGAAAAATTTACTGTAGAAAAGCCAATCCATGGCGCAATTAAAATTTGCGACAGTAAACAATTATTTTTTGAAAAATTTACTATAGAAAAGGCAATCCCTGGCGTATTTAAAATTTGCGACAGTAAAAAATTAATTTGTGAAAAAATTACTATAAAAAAGGCAATCCCTGGCGCAATTAAAATTTGCGACAGTAAAAAATTATTTTTTGAATAATCTACTATAGAAAAGGCAATCCTTGGCGTATTTAAAATTTGCGACAGTAAAATATTAATTTGTGAAAAATTTACTATAGAAAAGGCAATCCCTGGCGCAATTAAAATTTGGGACAGTAAAAAATTATTTTTTTGCTAAATTTACTATAGAAAAGGCAATCCCTGGCGTATTTAATATTTCCGACAGTAAAAATTATTTTTTGAATAATTTAATATAGAAAAGGCAATGCCTGGCGTATTTAAAATTTGCGACAGTAAAAAATTAATTTGCGAAAAATTTACTATAGAAAAGGCAATCCCTGGCGTAATTAAAATTTGTGACAGTAAAAAATTATTTTTTGAAAAATTTACTATAGAAAAGGCAATCCCTGGCGCAATTAAAATTTGCGGCAGTAAAAAATTAATTTTTGAAAAATTTACTATAGAAAAGGCAATCCCTGGCGTAATTAAAATTTGTGACAGTAAAAAATTAGTTTTTAAAAATTTAATGTAGAAAAGGCAATCCCTGGCGCAATTAAAATTTGCGACAGTAAACAATTATTTTTTGAAAAATTTACTGTAGAAAAGGCAATCCCTGGCGCAATTAAAATTTGCCACAGTAGAAAATTATTTTTTGAAAAATTTACTATAGGAAAGGCAATCCCTTGCGCAATTAAAATTTGCGACAGTATAAAATTATTTTTTGAAAAATTTAATATAGAAAAGGCAATCCCTGGCGTATTTAAAATTTGCGACAGTAGAAAATTATTTTTTGCAAAATTTACTATAGAAAAGCAATCCCTGGCGCAATTAAAATTTGCGACAGTATAAAATTAAATTTTGAATAATTTACTATAGAAAAGGCAATCCCTGGCGTATTTAAAATTTGCGACAGTAAAAAATTATTTTTTGCAAAATTTACTATAGAAAAGGCAATCCCTGGCGTAATTAAAATTTGCGACAGTAAAAAATTATTTTTTGAATAATTTACTATAGAAATGGCAATCCCTGGCGTAATTAAAACTTGCGACAGTAAAAAATTAATTTTTGAATAAATTACTATAGAAAAGGCAATCCCTGGCGTAATTAAAATTTGCGACAGTAAAAAATTATTTTTTGAATAATTTACTATAGAAAAGGCAATCCCTGGCGTACTTAAAATTTGCGACAGTAAAAAATTATTTTTTGATTAATTTACTATAGAAAAGGCAATCCCTGGCGTAATTAAAACTTGCGACAGAAAAAAATTAATTTTTGAAAAATTTACTATAGAAAAGGCAATCCTTGGCGTATTTAAAATTTGCGACAGTAAAAAATTAATTTTTGAATAATTTACTATAGAAAAGGCAATCCCTGGCGTAATTAAAATTTGCGACAGTAAAAAATTATTTTTTGAATAATTTACTATAGAAAAGGCAATCCCTGGCGTAATTAAAATTTGCGACAGTAAAAAATTATTTTTTGAATAATTTACTATAGTAAAGGCAATCCCTGGCGTAATTAAAACTTGCGACAGTAAAAAATTATTTTTTGCAAAATTTACTATAGAAAGGGCAATCCCTGGCGTAATTAAAATTTGCGACAGTAAAAAATTATTTTTTGGAAAATTTACTATAGAAAAGCCAATCCCTGGCGTATTTAAAATTTGCGACAGTAAAAAATTATTTTTTGAAAAATTTACTGTAGAAAAGGCAATCCCTGGCGCAATTAAAATTTGCGACAGTAAAAAATTATTTTTTTGCAAAATTTACTATAGAAAAGGCAATCCCTGGCGTATTTAAAATTTGCGACAGTAAAAAATTATTTTTTGATAAATTTACTATAGAAAAGGTAATTCCTGGCGCAATTAAAATTTGCGACAGTAAAAAATTAATTTGTGAATAATTTACTATAGAAAAGGCAATCCCTGCCGGATTTAAAATTTGCGACAGTAAAAAATTAATTTTTGAAAAATTTACTATAGAAAAGGCAATCCCTGGCGTAATTAAAATTTGCGACAGTAAAAAATTAGTTTTTGAATAATTTACTATAGAAAAGGCAATCCCTGGCGGATTTAAAATTTGCGACAGTAAAAAATTATTTTTTGAAAAATTTACTGTAGAAAAGGCAATCCCTGGCGCAATTAAAATTTGCGACAGTAAAAAACTATTTTTTGAAAAATTTACTGTAGAAAGGGCAATACCTGGCACAATTAAAATTTGCGACAGTAAAAAATTAATTTGTGAAAAATTTACTATAGAAAAGTTAATCCCTGGCGCAATTAAAATTTGCGACAGTAAAAAATTATTTTTTTGCAAAATTTACTATAGAAGAGGCAATCCCTGGCGTATTTAAAATTTGCGACAGTATAAAATTAATTTTTGAAAAATTTACTGTAGAAAAGCCAATCCGTGGCGCAATTAAAATTTGCCACAGTAGAAAATTATTTTTTGAAAAATTTACTATAGAAAAGGCAATCCCTTGCGCAATTAAAATTTGCGACAGTATAAAATTATTTTTTGAAAAATTTAATATAGAAAAGGCAATCCCTGGCGTATTTAAAATTTGCGACAGTAGAAAATTATTTTTTGCAAAATTTACTATAGAAAAGGCAATCCCTGGCGCAATTAAAATTTGCGACAGTATAAAATTAAATTTTGAATAATTTACTATAGAAAAGGCAATCCCTGGCGTATTTAAAATTTGCGACAGTAAAAAATTATTTTTTGCAAAATTTACTATAGAAAAGGCAATCCCTGGCGTAATTAAAATTTGCGACAGTAAAAAATTATTTTTTGAATAATTTACTATAGAAATGGCAATCCCTGGCGTAATTAAAACTTGCGACAGTAAAAAATTAATTTTTGAATAACTTACTATAGAAAAGGCAATCCCAGGCGTAATTAAAATTTGCGACAGTAAACAATTATTTTTTGAAAAATTTACTGTAGAAAAGGCAATCCCTGGCGCAATTAAAATTTGCCACAGTAGAAAATTATTTTTTGAAAAATTTACTATAGGAAAGGCAATCCCTTCCGCAATTAAAATTTGCGACAGTATAAAATTATTTTTTGAAAAATTTAATATAGAAAAGGCAATCCCTGGCGTATTTAAAATTTGCGACAGTAGAAAATTATTTTTTGCAAAATTTACTATAGAAAAGGCAATCCCTGGCGCAATTAAAATTTGCGACAGTATAAAATTAAATTTTGAATAATTTACTATAGAAAAGGCAATCCCTGGCGTATTTAAAATTTGCGACAGTAAAAAATTATTTTTTGCAAAATTTACTATAGAAAAGGCAATCCCTGGCGTAATTAAAATTTGCGACAGTAAAAAATTATTTTTTGAATAATTTACTATAGAAATGGCAATCCCTGGCGTAATTAAAACTTGCGACAGTAAAAAATTAATTTTTGAATAACTTACTATAGAAAAGGCAATCCCTGGCGTAATTAAAATTTGCGACAGTAAAAAATTATTTTTTGAATAATTTACTATAGAAAAGGCAATCCCTGGCGTACTTAAAATTTGCGACAGTAAAAAATTATTTTTTGATTAATTTACTATAGAAAAGGCAATCCCTGGCGTAATTAAAACTTGCGACAGAAAAAAATTAATTTTTGAAAAATTTACTATAGAAAAGGCAATCCTTGGCGTATTTAAAATTTGCGACAGTAAAAAATTAATTTTTGAATAATTTACTATAGAAAAGGCAATCCCTGGCGTAATTAAAATTTGCGACAGTAAAAAATTATTTTTTGAATAATTTACTATAGAAAAGGCAATCCCTGGCGTAATTAAAATTTGCGACAGTAAAAAATTATTTTTTGAATAATTTACTATAGTAAAGGCAATCCCTGGCGTAATTAAAACTTGCGACAGTAAAAAATTATTTTTTGCAAAATTTACTATAGAAAGGGCAATCCCTGGCGTAATTAAAATTTGCGACAGTAAAAAATTATTTTTTGCAAAATTTACTATAGAAAAGCCAATCCCTGGCGTATTTAAAATTTGCGACAGTAAAAAATTATTTTTTGAAAAATTTACTGTAGAAAAGGCAATCCCTGGCGCAATTAAAATTTGCGACAGTAAAAAATTATTTTTTTGCAAAATTTACTATAGAAAAGGCAATCCCTGGCGCAATTAAAATTTGCGACAGTAAAAAATTAATTTGTGAAAAATTTACTATATAAAAGGCAATCCCTGGCGCAATTAAAATTTGCGACAGTATAAAATAATTTTTTGAAAAATTTTCTGTAGAAAAGGCAATCCCTGTCGCAATTAAAATTTGCGACAGTAAAAAATTATTTTTTGAAAAATTTACTATAGAAAGGGCAATCCCTGGCGCAATTAAAATTTGCGACAGTATAAAATTAAATTTTGAAAAATTTACTATAGAAAAGGCAATCCCTGGCGTATTTAAGATTTGCGACAGTAGAAAATTATTTTATGAAAAATTTACTATAGAAAAGGCAATCCCTGGCGCAATTAAAATTTGCGACAGTAAAAAATTAATTTGTGAAAAATTTACTATAGAAAAGGCAATCCCTGGCGCAATTAAAATTTGCGACAGTAAAAAATTATTTTTTGAAAAATTTACTGTAGAAAAGGCAATCCCTGGCGCAATTAAAACTTGCGACAGTAGAAAATTATTTTTTGAAAAATTTACTGTAGAAAAGGCAATCCCTGGCGCAATTAAAATTTGCGACAGTAAAAAATTATTTTTTGAATAATTTACTATAGAAAAGGCAATCCCTAGCGGATTTAAAATTTGCGACAGTAAAAAATTAATTTTGAAAAATTTACCATAGAAAAGGCAATCCCTGTCGTAATTAAAATTTGCGACAGTAAAAAATTAGTTTTTGAATAATTTATTATAGAAAATGCAATCCCTGGCGGATTTAAAATTTGCGACAGTAAAAAATTATTTTTTGAAAAATTTACTGTAGAAAAGGCAATACTTGGCGCAATTAAAATTTGCGACAGTAAAAAATTATTTTGTGAAAAATAAACTATAGAAAAGGCAATCCCTGGCGCAATTAAAATTTGCGACAATAAAAAATTATTTTTTGCAAAATTTACATTAGAAAAGGCAATCCCTGGCGTAATTAAAATTTGCGACAGTATAAAATTATTTTTTGAAAAATTTACTATAGAAAAGGCAATCCCTGGCGCAATTAAAATTTGCGACAGTAAAAAATTATTTTTTGAATAATTTACTATAGAAAAGGCAATCCCTGGCGTATTTAAAATTTGCGACAGTAAAAAATTAATTTGTGAAAAATTTACTATAGAAAAGGTAATCCCTGGCGCAATTAAAATTTACGACAGTAAAAAATTATTTTTTGCAAAATTTACTGTAGAAAAGGCAATCCCTGGCGCAATTAAAATTTGCGACAGTAAAAAACTATTTTTTGAATAATTTACTATAGAAAAGGCAATCCCTGGCGAATTTAAAATTTGCGATAGTAAAAAATTATTTTTTGAAAAATTTACTATAGAAAAGTTAATCCCTGGCGCAATTACAATTTGCGACAGTAAAAAATTTTTTTTTGCAAAATTTACTATGGAAAAGGCAATCCCTGGCGTATTTAAAATTTTCGACAGTAAAAAATTATTTTTTGAAAAATTTACTATAGAAAAGGCAATCCCTGGCGCAATTAAAATTTGCGACAGTAAAAAATTTATTTGTGAAAAATTTACTGTAGAAAAGGCAATCCCTGGCGCAATAAAAATTTGTGACAGCAGAAAATTATTTTTTGAAAAATTTACTGCAGAAAAAGCAATCCCTGGCGCAATTAAAATTTGCGACAGTAAAAAATTATTTTTTGAATAATTTAGTATAGAAAAGGCAATCCCTGGCGTAATTAAAATTTGCGACAGTAAAAAATTATTTTTTGCAAAATTTACTATAGAAAGGGCAATCCCTGGCGTAATTAAAATTTGCGACAGTAAAAAATTATTTTTTGCAAAATTTACTATAGAAAAGCCAATCCCTGGCGTATTTAAAATTTGCGACAGTAAAAAATTATTTTTTGATAAATTTACTGTAGAAAAGGCAATCGCTGGCGCAATTAAAATTTGCGACAGTAAAAAATTATTTTTTTGCAAAATTTACTATAGAAAAGGCAATCCCTGGCGCAATTAAAATTTGCGACAGTAAAAAATTAATTTGTGAAAAATTTACTATATAAAAGGCAATCCCTGGCGCAATTAAAATTTGCGACAGTATAAAATTATTTCTTGAAAAATTTTCTGTAGAAAAGCCAATCCCTGGCGCAATTAAAATTTGCGACAGTAAAAAATTATTTTTTGAAAAATTTACTATAGAAAGGGCAATCCCTGGCGCAATTAAAATTTGCGACAGTATAAAATTAAATTTTGAAAAATTTACTATAGAAAAGGGAATCCCTGGCGTATTTAAAATTTGCGACAGTAGAAAATTATTTTTTGAAAAATTTACTATAGAAAAGGCAATCCCTGGCGCAATTAAAATTTGCGACAGTAAAAAATTAATTTGTGAAAAATTTACTATAGAAAAGGCAATCCCTGGCGCAATTAAAATTTGCGACAGTAAAAAATTATTTTTTGAAAAATTTACTGTAGAAAAGGCAATCCCTGGCGCAATTAAAATTTGCGACAGTAGAAAATTATTTTTTGAAAAATATACTATAGAAAAGGCAATCCCTGGCGCAGTTAAAATTTGCGACAATAAAAAATTATTTTTTGCAAAATTTACTATAGAAAAGGCAATCCGTGGCGTAACTAAAATTTGCGACAGTATAAAATTATTTTTTGAAAAATTGACTATAGAAAAGGCAATCCCTGGCGCAATTAAGATTTGCGACAGTAAAAAATTATTTTTTGAATAATTTATTATAGAAAATGCAATCCCTGGCGGATTTAAAATTTGCGACAGTAAAAAATTATTTTTTGAAAAATATACTGTAGAAAAGGCAATACCTGGCGCAATTAAAATTTGCGACAGTAAAAAATTATTTTTTGAATAATTTACTATAGAAAAGGCAATCCCTGGCGGATTTAAAATTTGCGACAGTAAAAAATTAATTTTTGAAAAATTTACCATAGAAAAGGCAATCCCTGTCGTAATTAAAATTTGCGACAGTAAAAAATTAGTTTTTGAATAATTTATTATAGAAAATGCAATCCCTGGCGGATTTAAAATTTGCGACAGTAAAAAATTATTTTTTGAAAAATTTACTGTAGAAAAGGCAATACCTGGCGCAATTAAAATTTGCGACAGTAAAAAATTATTTTGTGAAAAATAAACTATAGAAAAGCCAATCCCTGGCGCAATTAAAATTTGCGACAATAAAAAATTATTTTTTGCAAAATTTACATTAGAAAAGGCAATCCCTGGCGTAATTAAAATTTGCGACAGTATAAAATTATTTTTTGAAAAATTTACTATAGAAAAGGCAATCCCTGGCGCAATTAAAATTTGCGACAGTAAAAAATAATTTTTTGAATATTTTACTATAGAAAAGGCAATCCGTGGCGTATTTAAAATTTGCGGCAGTAAAAAATTAATTTGTGAAAAATTTACTATAGAAAAGGCAATCCCTGGCGCAGTTAAAATTTGTGACAATAAAAAATTATTTTTTGCAAAATTTACTATAGAAAAGGCAATCCGTGGCGTAACTAAAATTTGCGACAGTATAAAATTATTTTTTGAAAAATTTACTATAGAAAAGGCAATCCCTGGCGCAATTAAGATTTGCGACAGTAAAAAATTATTTTTTGAATAATTTACTATAGAAAAGTTAATCCCTGGCGCAATTAAAATTTGCGACAGTAAAAAATTATTTTTTGCAAAATTTACTATAGAAAAGGTAATCCCTGGCGCAATTAAAAATTGCGACAGTAAAAAATTATTTTTTGAATAATTTACTATAGAAAAGGCAATCCCTGGCGGATTTAAAATTTGCGACAGTAAAAAATTAATTTTTGGAAAATTTACTATAGAAAAGGAAATCCCTGGCGCAATTAAAATTTGCGACAGTAAAAAATTATTTTTTTGCAAAATTTACTATAGAAAAGGCAATCCCTGGCGTATTTAAAATTTGCGACAGTAAAAAATTATTTTTTGATAAATTTACTATAGAAAAGGTAATTCCTGGCGCAACTAAAATTTGCGACAGTAAAAAATTAATTTGTGAATAATTTACTATAGAAAAGGCAATCCCTGCCGGATTTAAAATTTGCGACAGTAAAAAATTAATTTTTGAAAAATTTACTATAGAAAACGCAATCCCTGGCGTAATTAAAATTTGCGACAGCAAAAAATTAGTTTTTGAATAATTTACTATAGAAAAGGCAATCCCTGGCCGATTTAAAATCTGCGACATTAAAAAATTATTTTTTGAAAAATTTACTGTAGAAAAGGCAATCCCTGGCGCAATTAAAATTTGCGACAGTAAAAAATTATTTTTTGAAAAATTTACTGTAGAAAAGGCAATACCTGGCGCAATTAAAATTTGCGACAGTAAAAAATTAATTTGTGAAAAATTTACTATAGAAAAGGCAATCCCTGGCGCAGTTAAAATTTGCGACAATAAAAAATTATTTTTTGCAAAATTTACTATATAAAAGGCAATCCGTGGCGTAACTAAAATTTGCGACAGTATAAAATTATTTTTTGAAAAATTTACTATAGAAAAGGCAATCCCTGGCGCAATTAAGATTTGCGACAGTAAAAAATTATTTTTTGAATAATTTACTATAGAAAAGTTAATCCCTGGCGCAATTAAAATTTGCGACAGTAAAAAATTATTTTTTGCAAAATTTACTATAGAAAAGGTAAAACCTGGCGCAATTAAAAATTGCGACAGTAAAAAATTAATTTTTGGAAAATTTTCTATAGAAAAGGAAATCCCTGGCGCAATTAAAATTTGCGACAGTAAAAAATTATTTTTTTGCAAAATTTACTATAGAAAAAGCAATCCCTGGCGTCTTTAAAATTTGCGACAGTAAAAAATTATTTTTTGATAAATTTACTATAGAAAAGGTAATTCCTGGCGCAATTAAAATTTGCGACAGTAAAAAATTAATTTGTGAATAATTTACTATAGAAAAGGCAATCCCTGCCGGATTTAAAATTTGCGACAGTAAAAAATTAATTTTTGAAAAATTTACTATAGAAAAGGCAATCCCTGGCGTAATTAAAATTTGCGACAGTAAAAAATTAGTTTTTGAATAATTTACTATAGAAAAGGCAATCCCTGGCGGATTTAAAATTTGCGACAGTAAAAAATTATTTTTTGAAAAATTTACTGTAGAAAAGGCAATCCTTGGCGCAATTAAAATTTGCGACAGTAAAAAATTATTTTTTGAAAAATTTACTGTAGAAAGGGCAATACCTGGCACAATTAAAATTTGCGACAGTAAAAAATTAATTTGTGAAAAATTTACTATAGAAAAGTTAATCCCTGGCGCAATTAAAATTTGCGACAGTAAAAAATTATTTTTTGCAAAATTTACTATAGAAGAGGCAATACTTGGCGTATTTAAAATTTGCGACAGTATAAAATTAATTTTTGAAAAATTTACTGTAGAAAAGCCAATCCGTGGCGCAGTTAAAATTTGCGACAGTAAACAATTATTTTTTGAAAAATTTACTACAGAAAAGGCAATCCCTGGCGTATTTAAAATTTGCGGCAGTAAAAAATTAATTTGTGAAAAAATTACTATAAAAAAGGCAATCCCTGGCGCAATAAAAATTTGCGACAGTAAAAAATTATTTTTTTGCTAAATTTACTATAGAAAAGGCAATCCCTGGCGTATTTAAAATTTCCGCCAGTAAAAAATTATTTTTTGAATAATTTAATATAGAAGAGGCAATGCCTGGCGTATTTAAAATTTGCGACGGTAAAAAATTAATTTGCGAAAAATTTACTATAGAAAAGGCAATCCCTGGCGTAATTAAAATTTGTGACAGTAAAAAATTATTTTTTGAAAAATTTACTATAGAAAAGGCAATCCCTGGCGCAATTAAAATTTGCGGCAGTAAAAAATTAATTTTTGAAAAATTTACTATAGAAAAGGCAATCCCTGGCGTAATTAAAATTTGTGACAGTAAAAAATTAGTTTTTAAAAATTTAATGTAGAAAAGGCAATCCCTGGCGCAATTAAAATTTGCGACAGTAAACAATTATTTTTTGAAAAATTTACTGTAGAAAAGGCAATCCCTGGCGCAATTAAAATTTGCCACAATAGAAAATTATTTTTTGAAAAATTTACTATAGGAAAGGCAATCCCTTGCGCAATTAAAATTTGCGACAGTATAAAATTATTTTTTGAAAAATTTAATATAGAAAAGGCAATCCCTGGCGTATTTAAAATTTGCGACAGTAGAAAATTATTTTTTGCAAAATTTACTATAGAAAAGGCAATCCCTGGCGCAATTAAAATTTGCGACAGTATAAAATTAAATTTTGAATAATTTACTATAGAAAAGGCAATCCCTGGCGTATTTAAAATTTGCGACAGTAAAAAATTATTTTTTGCAAAATTTACTATAGAAAAGGCAATCCCTGGCGTAATTAAAATTTGCGACAGTAAAAAATTATTTTTTGAAAAATTTACTATAGAAAAGGCAATCCCTGGCGCAATTAAGATTTGCGACAGTAAAAAATTATTTTTTGAATAATTTACTATAGAAAAGTTAACCCCTGGCGCAATTAAAATTTGCGACAGTAAAAAATTATTTTTTGCAAAATTTACTATAGAAAAGGTAATCCCTGGCGCAATTAAAAATTGCGACAGTAAAAAATTATTTTTTGAATAATTTACTATAGAAAAGGCAATCCCTGGCGGATTTAAAATTTGCGACAGTAAAAAATTAATTTTTGGAAAATTTTCTATAGAAAAGGAAATCCCTGGCGCAATTAAAATTTGCGACAGTAAAAAATTATTTTTTTGCAAAATTTACTATAGAAAAAGCAATCCCTGGCGTATTTAAAATTTGCGACAGTAAAAAATTATTTTTTGATAAATTTACTATAGAAAAGGTAATTCCTGGCGCAATTAAAATTTGCGACAGTAAAAAATTAATTTGTGAATAATTTACTATAGAAAAGGCAATCCCTGCCGGATTTAAAATTTGCGACAGTAAAAAATTAATTTTTGAAAAATTTACTATAGAAAAGGCAATCCCTGGCGTAATTAAAATTTGCGACAGTAAAAAATTAGTTTTTGAATAATTTACTATAGAAAAGGCAATCCCTGGCGGATTTAAAATTTGCGACAGTAAAAAATTATTTTTTGAAAAATTTACTGTAGAAAAGGCAATCCCTGGCGCAATTAAAATTTGCGACAGTAAAAAATTATTTTTTGAAAAATTTACTGTAGAAAGGGCAATACCTGGCACAATTAAAATTTGCGACAGTAAAAAATTAATTTGTGAAAAATTTACTATAGAAAAGTTAATCCCTGGCGCAATTAAAATTTGCGACAGTAAAAAATTATTTTTTGCAAAATTTACTATAGAAGAGGCAATACTTGGCGTATTTAAAATTTGCGACAGTATAAAATTTATTTTTGAAAAATTTACTGTAGAAAAGCCAATCCGTGGCGCAGTTAAAATTTGCGACAGTAAACAATTATTTTTTGAAAAATTTACTACAGAAAAGGCAATCCCTGGCGTATTTAAAATTTGCGGCAGTAAAAAATTAATTTGTGAAAAAATTACTATAAAAAAGGCAATCCCTGGCGCAATAAAATTTTGCGACAGTAAAAAATTATTTTTTTGCTAAATTTACTATAGAAAAGGCAATCCCTGGCGTATTTAAAATTTCCGCCAGTAAAAAATTATTTTTTGAATAATTTAATATAGAAAAGGCAATGCCTGGCGTATTTAAAATTTGCGACGGTAAAAAATTAATTTGCGAAAAATTTACTATAGAAAAGGCAATCCCTGGCGTATTTAAAATTTGCGACAGTATAAAATTTATTTTTGAAAAATTTACTGTAGAAAAGCCAATCCGTGGCGCAGTTAAAATTTGCGACAGTAAACAATTATTTTTTGAAAAATTTACTACAGAAAAGGCAATCCCTGGCGTATTTAAAATTTGCGGCAGTAAAAAATTAATTTGTGAAAAAATTACTATAAAAAAGGCAATCCCTGGCGCAATAAAATTTTGCGACAGTAAAAAATTATTTTTTTGCTAAATTTACTATAGAAAAGGCAATCCCTGGCGTATTTAAAATTTCCGCCAGTAAAAAATTATTTTTTGAATAATTTAATATAGAAAAGGCAATGCCTGGCGTATTTAAAATTTGCGACGGTAAAAAATTAATTTGCGAAAAATTTACTATAGAAAAGGCAATCCCTGGCGTAATTAAAATTTGTGACAGTAAAAAATTATTTTTTGAAAAATTTACTATAGAAAAGGCAATCCCTGGCGCAATTAAAATTTGCGGCAGTAAAAAATTAATTTTTGAAAAATTTACTATAGAAAAGGCAATCCCTGGCGTAATTAAAATTTGTGACAGTAAAAAATTAGTTTTTAAAAATTTAATGTAGAAAAGGCAATCCCTGGCGCAATTAAAATTTGCGACAGTAAACAATTATTTTTTGAAAAATTTACTGTAGAAAAGGCAATCCCTGGCGCAATTAAAATTTGCCACAATAGAAAATTATTTTTTGAAAAATTTACTATAGGAAAGGCAATCCCTTGCGCAATTAAAATTTTCGACAGTATAAAATTATTTTTTGAAAAATTTAATATAGAAAAGGCAATCCCTGGCGTATTTAAAATTTGCGACAGTAGAAAATTATTTTTTGCAAAATTTACTATAGAAAAGGCAATCCCTGGCGCAATTAAAATTTGCGACAGTATAAAATTAAATTTTGAATAATTTACTATAGAAAAGGCAATCCCTGGCGTATTTAAAATTTGCGACAGTAAAAAATTATTTTTTGCAAAATTTACTATAGAAAAGGCAATCCCTGGCGTAATTAAAATTTGCGACAGTAAAAAATTATTTTTTGAAAAATTTACTATAGAAAAGGCAATCCCTGGCGCAATTAAGATTTGCGACAGTAAAAAATTATTTTTTGAATAATTTACTATAGAAAAGTTAATCCCTGGCGCAATTAAAATTTGCGACAGTAAAAAATTATTTTTTGCAAAATTTACTATAGAAAAGGTAATCCCTGGCGCAATTAAAAATTGCGACAGTAAAAAATTATTTTTTGAATAATTTACTATAGAAAAGGCAATCCCTGGCGGATTTAAAATTTGCGACAGTAAAAAATTAATTTTTGGAAAATTTTCTATAGAAAAGGAAATCCCTGGCGCAATTAAAATTTACTGTAGAAAGGGCAATACCTGGCACAATTAAAATTTGCGACAGTAAAAAATTAATTTGTGAAAAATTTACTATAGAAAAGTTAATCCCTGGCGCAATTAAAATTTGCGACAGTAAAAAATTATTTTTTGCAAAATTTACTATAGAAGAGGCAATACCTGGCGTATTTAAAATTTGCGACAGTATAAAATTAATTTTTGAAAAATTTACTGTAGAAAAGCCAATCCGTGGCGCAGTTAAAATTTGCGACAGTAAACAATTATTTTTTGAAAAATTTACTACAGAAAAGGCAATCCCTGGCGTATTTAAAATTTGCGGCAGTAAAAAATTAATTTGTGAAAAAATTACTATAAAAAAGGCAATCCCTGGCGCAATTAAAATTTGCGACAGTAAAAAATTATTTTTTTGCTAAATTTACTATAGAAAAGGCAATCCCTGGCGTATTTAAAATTTCCGCCAGTAAAAAATTATTTTTTGAATAATTTAATATAGAAAAGGCAATGCCTGGCGTATTTAAAATTTGCGACGGTAAAAAATTAATTTGCGAAAAATTTACTATAGAAAAGGCAATCCCTGGCGTAATTAAAATTTGTGACAGTAAAAAATTATTTTTTGAAAAATTTACTATAGAAAAGGCAATCCCTGGCGCAATTAAAATTTGTGGCAGTAAAAAATTAATTTTTGAAAAATTTACTATAGAAAAGGCAATCCCTGGCGTAATTAAAATTTGTGACAGTAAAAAATTAGTTTTTAAAAATTTAATGTAGAAAAGGCAATCCCTGGCGCAATTAAAATTTGCGACAGTAAACAATTATTTTTTGAAAAATTTACTGTAGAAAAGGCAATCCCTGGCGCAATTAAAATTTGCCACAATAGAAAATTATTTTTTGAAAAATTTACTATAGGAAAGGCAATCCCTTGCGCAATTAAAATTTGCGACAGTATAAAATTATTTTTTGAAAAATTTAATATAGAAAAGGCAATCCCTGGCGTATTTAAAATTTGCGACAGTAGAAAATTATTTTTTGCAAAATTTACTATAGAAAAGGCAATCCCTGGCGTAATTAAAACTTGCGACAGTAAAAAATTAATTTTTGAATAATTTACTATAGAAAAGGCAATCCCTGGCGTAATTAAAATTTGCGACAGTAAAAAATTAATTTTTGAATAATTTACTATAGAAAAGGCAATCCCTGGCGTACTTAAAATTTGCGACAGTAAAAAATTGTTTTTTGATTAATTTACTATAGAAAAGGCAATCCCTGGCGTAATTAAAACTTGCGACAGTAAAAAATTATTTTTTGCAAAATTTACTATAGAAAGGGCAATCCCTGGCGTAATTAAAATTTGCGACAGTAAAAAATTATTTTTTGCAAAATTTACTATAGAAAAGCCAATCCCTGGCGTATTTAAAATTTGCGACAGTAAAAAATTATTTTTTGAAAAATTTACTGTAGAAAAGGCAATCCCTGGCGCAATTAAAATTTGCGACAGTAAACAATTATTTTTTTGCAAAATTTACTATAGAAAAGGCAATCCCTGGCGCAATTAAAATTTGCGACAGTAAAAAATTAATTTGTGAAAAATTTACTATATAAAAGGCAATCCCTGGCGCAATTAAAATTTGCGACAGTATAAAATTATTTTTTGAAAAATTTTCTGTAGAAGAGGCAATCCCTGTCGCAATTAAAATTTGCGACAGTAAAAAATTATTTTTTGAAAAATTTTCTATAGAAAGGGCAATCCCTGGCGCAATTAAAATTTGCGACAGTATAAAATTAAATTTTGAAAAATTTACTATAGAAAAGGCAATCCCTGGCGTATTTAAAATTTGCGACAGTAGAAAATTATTTTTTGAAAAATTTACTATAGAAAAGGCAATCCCTGGCGCAATTAAAATTTGCGACAGTAAAAAATTAATTTGTGAAAAATTTACTATAGAAAAGGCAATCCCTGGCGCAATTAAAATTTGCGACAGTAAAAAATTATTTTTTGAAAAATTTACTGTAGAAAAGGCAATCCCTGGCGCAATTAAAATTTGCGACAGTAGAAAATTATTTTTTGAAAAATTTACTGTAGAAAAGGCAATCCCTGGCGCAATTAAAATTTGCGACAGTAAAAAATTATTTTTTGAATAATTTACTATAGAAAAGGCAATCCCTGGCGGATTTAAAATTTGCGACAGTAAAAAATTAATTTTTGAAAAATTTACCATAGAAAAGGCAAGCCCTGTCGTAATTAAAATTTGCGACAGTAAAAAATTAGTTTTTGAATAATTTATTATAGAAAATGCAATCCCTGGCGGATTTAAAATTTGAGACAGTAAAAAATTATTTTTTGAAAAATTTACTGTAGAAAAGGCAATACTTGGCGCAATTAAAATTTGCGACAGTAAAAAATTATTTTGTGAAAAATAAACTATAGAAAAGGCAATCCCTGGCGCAATTAAAATTTGCGACAATAAAAAATTATTTTTTGCAAAATTTACATTAGAAAAGGCAATCCCTGGCGTAATTAAAATTTGCGATAGTATAAAATTATTTTTGAAAAGTTTACTATAGAAAAGGCAATCCCTGGCGTAATTAAAATTTGCGACAGTAAAAAATTATTTTTTGAATAATTTACTATAGAAAAGGCAATCCCTGGCGTATTTAAAATTTGCGGCAGTAAAAAATTAATTTGTGAAAAATTTACTATAGAAAAGGCAATCCCTGGCGCAATTAAAATTTGCGACAGTAAAAAATTATTTTTTGCAAAATTTACTATAGAAGAGGCAATCCCTGGCGTATTTAAAATTTGCGACAGTAAAAAATTATTTTTCGAATATTTTACTATAGAAAAGGCAATCCCTGGCGTATTTAAAATTTGCGACAGTAAAAAATTAATTTGTGAAAAATTTACTATAGAAAAGGTAATCCCTGGCGCAATTAAAATTTGCGACAGTAAAAAATTAATTTGTGAAAAATTTACTATAGAAAAGGCAATCCCTGGCGCAATTAAAATTTGCGACAGTAAAAAATTATTTTTTGAATAATTTACTATAGAAAAGGCAATCCCTGGCGGATTTAAAATTTGCGACAGTAAAAAATTAATTTTTGAAAAATTTACCATAGAAAAGGCAAGCCCTGTCGTAATTAAAATTTGCGACAGTAAAAAATTAGTTTTTGAATAATTTATTATAGAAAATGCAATCCCTGGCGGATTTAAAATTTGAGACAGTAAAAAATTATTTTTTGAAAAATTTACTGTAGAAAAGGCAATACTTGGCGCAATTAAAATTTGCGACAGTAAAAAATTATTTTGTGAAAAATAAACTATAGAAAAGGCAATCCCTGGCGCAATTAAAATTTGCGACAATAAAAAATTATTTTTTGCAAAATTTACATTAGAAAAGGCAATCCCTGGCGTAATTAAAATTTGCGACAGTATAAAATTATTTTTTGAAAAATTTACTATAGAAAAGGCAATCCCTGGCGCAATTAAAATTTGCGACAGTAAAAAATTATTTTTTGAATAATTTACTATAGAAAAGGCAATCCCTGGCGTATTTAAAATTTGCGGCAGTAAAAAATTAATTTGTGAAAAATTTACTATAGAAAAGGCAATCCCTGGCGCAATTAAAATTTGCGACAGTAAAAAATTATTTTTTGCAAAATTTACTATAGAAGAGGCAATCCCTGGCGTATTTAAAATTTGCGACAGTAAAAAATTATTTTTCGAATATTTTACTATAGAAAAGGCAATCCCTGGCGTATTTAAAATTTGCGACAGTAAAAAATTAATTTGTGAAAAATTTACTATAGAAAAGGTAATCCCTGGCGCAATTAAAATTTGCGACAGTAAAAAATTATTTTTTGCAAAATTTACTGTAGAAAAGGCAATCCCTGGCGCAATTAAAATTTGAGACAGTAAAAAACTATTTTTTGAATAATTTACTATAGAAAAGGCAATCCCTGGCGAATTTAAAATTTGCGAGAGTAAAAAATTATTTTTTGAAAAATTTACTATAGAAAAGGTAATCCCTGGCGCAATTACAATTTGCGACAGTAAAAAATTATTTTTTGCAAAATTTACTATAGAAAGGGCAATCCCTGGCGTAATTAAAATTTGCGACAGTAGAAAATTATTTTTTGCAAAATTTACTATAGAAAAGCCAATCCCTGGCGTATTTAAAATTTGCGACAGTAAAAAATTATTTTTTGAAAAATTTACTATAGAAAAGGCAATCCCTGGCGCAATTAAAATTTGCGACAGTAAAAAATTAATTTGTGAAAAATTTAATGTAGAAAAGGCAATCCCTGGCGCAATAAAAATTTGTGACAGTAGAAAATTATTTTTTGAAAAATTTACTGTAGAAAAGGCAATCCCTGGCGCAATTAAAATTTGCGACAGTAAAAAATTATTTTTTGAATAATTTACTATAGAAAAGGCAATCCCTGGCGTAATTAAAACTTGCGACAGTAAAAAATTATTTTTTGCAAAATTTACTATAGAAAGGGCAATCCCTGGCGTAATTAAAATTTGCGACAGTAAAAAATTATTTTTTGCAAAATTTACTATAGAAAAGCCAATCCCTGGCGTATTTAAAATTTGCGACAGTAAAAAATTATTTTTTGAAAAATTTACTGTAGAAAAGGCAATCCCTGGCGCAATTAAAATTTGCGACAGTAAACAATTATTTTTTTGCAAAATTTACTATAGAAAAGGCAATCCCTGGCGCAATTAAAATTTGCGACAGTAAAAAATTAATTTGTGAAAAATTTACTATATAAAAGGCAATCCCTGGCGCAATTAAAATTTGCGACATTATAAAATTAGTTTTTGAAAAATTTTCTGTAGAAAAGGCAATCCCTGGCGCAATTAAAATTTGCGACAGTAAAAAATTATTTTTTGAAAAATTTACTATAGAAAGGGCAATCCCTGGCGCAATTAAAATTTGCGACAGTATAAAATTAAATTTTGAAAAATTTACTATAGAAAAGGCAATCCCTGGCGTATTTAAAATTTGCGACAGTAGAAAATTATTTTTTGAAAAATTTACTATAGAAAAGGCAATCCCTGGCGCAATTAAAATTTGCGACAGTAAAAAATTAATTTGTGAAAAATTTACTATAGAAAAGGCAATCCCTGGCGCAATTAAAATTTGCGACAGTAAAAAATTATTTTTTGAAAAATTTACTGTAGAAAAGGCAATCCCTGGCGCAATTAAAATTTGCGACAGTAGAAAATTATTTTTTGAAAAATTTACTGTAGAAAAGGCAATCCCTGGCGCAATTAAAATTTGCGACAGTAAAAAATTATTTTTTGAATAAGTTACTATAGAAAAGGCAATCCCTGGCGGATTTAAAATTTGCGACAGTAAAAAATTAATTTTTGAAAAATTTACCATAGAAAAGGTAATCCCTGTCGTAATTAAAATTTGCGACAGTAAAAAATTAGTTTTTGAATAATTTATTATAGAAAATGCAATCCCTGGCGGATTTAAAATTTGCGACAGTAAAAAATTATTTTTTGAAAAATTTACTGTAGAAAAGGCAATACCTGGCGCAATTAAAATTTGCGACAGTAAAAAATTATTTTGTGAAAAATAAACTATAGAAAAGGCAATCCCTGGCGCAATTAAAATTTGCGACAATAAAAAATTATTTTTTGCAAAATTTACATTAGAAAAGGCAATCCCTGGCGTAATTAAAATTTGCGACAGTATAAAATTATTTTTTGAAAAATTTACTATAGAAAAGGCAATCCCTGGCGCAATTAAAATTTGCGACAGTAAAAAATTATTTTTTGAATAATTTACTATAGAAAAGGCAATCCCTGGCGTATTTAAAATTTGCGGCAGTAAAAAATTAATTTGTGAAAAATTTACTATAGAAAAGGCAATCCCTGGCGCAATTAAAATTTGCGACAGTAAAAAATTATTTTTTGCAAAATTTACTATAGAAGAGGCAATCCCTGGCGTATTTAAAATTTGCGATAGTATAAAATTATTTTTTGAAAAATTTACTGTAGAAAAGGCAATCCCTGGCGTATTTAAAATTTGCGACAGTAAAAAATTATTTTTCGAATATTTTACTATAGAAAAGGCAATCCCTGGCGTATTTAAAATTTGCGACAGTAAAAAATTAATTTGTGAAAAATTTACTATAGAAAAGGTAATCCCTGGCGCAATTAAAATTTGCGACAGTAAAAAATTATTTTTTGCAAATTTTACTGTAGAAAAGGCAATCCCTGGCGCAATTAAAATTTGCGACAGTAAAAAATTATTTTTTGAATAATTTACTATAGAAAAGGCAATCCCTGGCGAATTTAAAATTTGCGAGAGTAAAAAATTATTTTTTGAAAAATTTACTATAGAAAAGTAATCCCTGGCGCAATTACAATTTGCGACAGTAAAAAATTATTTTTTTGCAAAATTTACTATGGAAAAGGCAATCCCTGGCGTATTTAAAATTTGCCACAGTAAAAAATTATTTTTTGAAAAATTTACTATAGAAAAGGCAATCCCTGGCGCAATTAAAATTTGCGACAGTAAAAAATTAATTTGTGAAAAATTTACTGTAGAAAAGGCAATCCCTGGCGCAATAAAAATTTGTGACAGTAGAAAATTATTTTTTGAAAAATTTACTGTAGAAAAGGCAATCCCTGGCGCAATTAAAATTTGCGACAGTAAAAAATTAATTTTTGAAAAATTTACTATAGAAATGGCAATCCCTGGTGTAATTAAAATTTGCGACAGTAAAAAATTATTTTTTGAAAAATTTACTATAGAAAAGGTAATCCCTGGCGCAATTACAATTTGCGACAGTAAAAAATTATTTTTTTGCAAAATTTACTATGGAAAAGGCAATCCCTGGCGTATTTAAAATTTGCTACAGTAAAAAATTATTTTTTGAAAAATTTACTATAGAAAAGGCAATCCCTGGCGCAATTAAAATTTGCGACAGTAAAAAATTAATTTGTTAAAAATTTACTGTAGAAAAGGCCATCCCTGGCGCAATAAAAATTTGTGACAGTAGAAAATTATTTTTTGAAAAATTTACTATAGAAAAGGCAATCCCTGGCGCAATTAAAATTTGCGACAGTAAAAAATTAATTTTTGAAAAATTTACTATAGAAAAGGCAATCCCTGGCGTAATTAAAATTTGCGACAGTAAAAAATTATTTTTTGAAAAATTTACTATAGAAAAGGCAATCCCTGGCGTAATTAAAATTTTCGAGAGTAAAAAAATATTCTTTGAAAAATTTACTATAGAAAAGGCAATCCCTGGCGCAATTAAAATTTGCGACAGTAAAAAATTAATTTTTGAAAAATTTACTATAGAGAAGGCAATCCCTGGCGCAATTAAAATTTGCGGCAGTAAAAAATAAATTTTTGAAAAATTTACTATAGAAAAGGCAATCCCTGGCGTAATTAAAATTTGTGACAGTAAAAAATTAGTTTTTAAAAATTTAATGTAGAAAAGGCAATCCCTGGCGCAATTAAAATTTGCGACAGTAAACAATTATTTTTTGAAAAATTTACTGTAGAAAAGGCAATCCCTGGCGCAATTAAAATTTGCCACAGTAGAAAATTATTTTTTGAAAAATTTACTATAAGAAAGGCAATCCCTGGCGCAATTAAAATTTGCGACAGTATAAAATTATATTTTGAAAAATTTAATATAGAAAAGGCAATCCCTGGCGTATTTAAAATTTGCGACAGTAGAAAATTATTTTTTGCAAAATTTACTATAGAAAAGGCAATCCCTGGCGCAATTAAAATTTGCGACAGTAAAAAATTATTTTTTGCAAAATTTACTATAGAAAAGCCAATCCCTGGCGTATTTAAAATTTGCGACAGTAAAAAATTATTTTTTGAAAAATTTACTGTAGAAAAGGCAATCCCTGGCGCAATTAAAATTTGCGACAGTAAAAAATTATTTTTTTGCAAAATTTACTATAGAAAAGGCAATCCCTGGCGCAATTAAAATTTGCGACAGTAAAAAAATAATTTGTGAAAAATTTACTATATAAAAGGCAATCCCTGGCGCAATTAAAACTTGCGACAGTATAAAATTATTTTTTGAAAAATTTTCTGTAGAAAAGGCAATCCCTGGCGCAATTAAAATTTGCGACAGTAAAAAATTATTTTTTGAAAAATTTACTATAGAAAGGGCAATCCCTGGCGCAATTAAAATTTGCGACAGTATAAAATTAAATTTTGAAAAATTTACTATAGAAAAGGCAATCCCTGGCGTATTTCAAATTTGCGACAGTAGAAAATTATTTTTTGAAAAATTTACTATAGAAAAGGCAATCCCTGGCGCAATTAAAATTTGCGACAGTAAAAAGTTAATTTGTGAAAAATTTACTATAGAAAAGGCAATCCCTGGCGCAATTAAAATTTGCGACAGTAAAAAATTATTTTTTGAAAAATTTACTGTAGAAAAGGCAATCCCTGGCGCATTTAAAATTTGCGACAGTAGAAAATTATTTTTTGAAAAATTTACTGTAGAAAAGGCAATCCCTGGCGCAATTAAAATTTGCGACAGTAAAAAATTATTTTTTGCAAAATTTACATTAGAAAAGGCAATCCTTGGCGTAATTAAAATTTGCGACAGTATAAAATTATTTTTTGAAAAATTTACTATAGAAAAGGCAATCCCTGGCGCAATTAAAATTTGCGACAGTAAAAAATTATTTTTTGAATAATTTACTATAGAAAAGGCAATCCCTGGCGTATTTAAAATTTGCGGCAGTAAAAAATTAATTTGTGAAAAATTTACTATAGAAAAGGCAATCCCTGGCGCAATTAAAGTTTGCGACAGTAAAAAATTATTTTTTGCAAAATTTACTATAGAAGAGGCAATCCCTGGCTTATTTAAAATTTGCGACAGTATAAAATTATTTTTTGAAAAATTTACTGTAGAAAAGGCAATCCCTGGCGTATTTAAAATTAGCGACAGTAAAAAATTATTTTTCGAATATTTTACTATAGAAAAGGCAATCCCTGGCGTATTTAAAATTTGCGACAGTAAAAAATTATTTTTTGCAAAATTTACTATAGAAGAGGCAATCCCTGGCTTATTTAAAATTTGCGACAGTATAAAATTATTTTTTGAAAAATTTACTATAGAAAAGGCAATCCCTGGCGCAATTAAAATTTGCGACAGTAAAAAATTATTTTTTGAATAATTTACTATAGAAAAGGCAATCCCTGGCGTATTTAAAATTTGCGGCAGTAAAAAATTAATTTGTGAAAAATTTACTATAGAAAAGGCAATCCCTGGCGTAATTAAAATTTGGGACAGTAAAAAATTATTTTTTGAATAATTTACTATAGAAATGGCAATCCCTGGCGTAATTAAAACTTGCGACAGTAAAAATTAATTTTTGAATAATTTACTATAGAAAAGGCAATCCCTGGCGTAATTAAAATTTGCGACAGTAAAAAATTATTTTTGAATAATTTACTATAGAAAAGGCAATCCCTGGCGTACTTAAAATTTGCGACAGTAAAAAATTATTTTTTGATTAATTTACTATAGAAAAGGCAATCCCTGGCGTAATTAAAATTTGCGACAGTAAAAAATTATTTTTTGAATAATTTACTATAGAAAAGGCAATCACTGGCGTATTTAAAATTTGCGGCAGTAAAAAATTAATTTGTGAAAAATTTACTATAGAAAAGGCAATCCCTGGCGTACTTAAAATTTGCGACAGTAAAAAATTATTTTTTGATTAATTTACTATAGAAAAGGCAATCCCTGGCGTAATTAAAACTTGCGACAGAAAAAAATTAATTTTTGAAAAATTTACTATGGAAAAGGCAATCCTTGGCGTATTTAAAATTTGCGACAGTAAAAAATTAATTTTTGAATAATTTACTATAGAAAAGGCAATCCCTGGCGTAATTAAAATTTGCGACAGTAAAAAATTATTTTTTGAATAATTTACTATAGAAAAGGCAATCCCTGGCGTAATTAAAATTTGCGACAGTAAAAAATTATTTTTTGAATAATTTACTATAGAAAAGGCAATCCCTGGCGTAATTAAAACTTGCGACAGTAAAAAATTATTTTTTGCAAAATTTACTATAGAAAGGGCAATCCTTGGCGTAATTAAAATTTGCGACAGTAAAAAATTATTTTTTGCAAAATTTACTATAGAAAAGTCAATCCCTGGCGTATTTAAAATTTGCGACAGTAAAAAATTATTTTTTGAAAAATTTACTGTAGAAAAGGCAATCCCTGGCGCAATTAAAATTTGCGACAGTAAAAAATTATTTTTTTGCAAAATTTACTATAGAAAAGGCAATCCCTGGCGCAATTAAAATTTGCGACAGTAAAAAAAAAATTTGTGAAAAATTTACTATATAAAAGGCAATCCCTGGCGCAATTAAAACTTGCGACAGTATAAAATTATTTTTTGAAAAATTTTCTGTAGAAAAGGCAATCCCTGGCGCAATTAAAATTTGCGACAGTAAAAAATTATTTTTTGAAAAATTTACTATAGAAAGGGCAATCTCTGGCGCAATTAAAATTTGCGACAGTATAAAATTAAATTTTGAAAAATTTACTATAGAAAAGGCAATCCCTGGCGTATTTCAAATTTGCGACAGTAGAAAATTATTTTTTGAAAAATTTACTATAGAAAAGGCAATCCCTGGCGCAATTAAAGTTTGCGACAGTAGAATATTATTTTTTGAAAAATTTACTGTAGAAAAGGCAATCCCTGGCGCAATTAAAATTTGCGACAGTAAAAAATTATTTTTTGCAAAATTTACATTAGAAAAGGCAATCCCTGGCGTAATTAAAATTTGCGACAGTATAAAATTATTTTTTGAAAAATTTACTATAGAAAAGGCAATCCCTGGCGCAATTAAAATTTGCGACAGTAAAAAATTATTTTTTGAATAATTTACTATAGAAAAGGCAATCCCTGGCGTATTTAAAATTTGCGACAGTAAAAAATTATTTTTTGAAAAATTTACTATAGAAAAGGCAATCCCTGGCGCAATTAAAATTTGCGACAGTAAAAAATTATTTTTTGAATAATTTACTATAGAAAAGGCAATCCCTGGCGTAATTAAAACTTGCGACAGTAAAAAATTATTTTTTGCAAAATTTACTATAGAAAGGGCAATCCCTGGCGTAATTAAAATTTGCGACAGTAAAAAATTATTTTTTGCAAAATTTACTATAGAAAAGCCAATCCCTGGCGTATTTAAAATTTGCGACAGTAAAAAATTATTTTATGAAAAATTTACTGTAGAAAAGGCAATCCCTGGCGCAATTAAAATTTGCGACAGTAAAAAATTAGTTTTTTGCAAAATTTACTATAGAAAAGGCAATCCCTGGCGCAATTAAAATTTGCGACAGTATAAAATTATTTTTGAAAAATTTTCTGTAGAAAAGGCAATCCCTGGCGCAATTAAAATTTGCGACAGTAAAAAATTATTTTTTGAAAAATTTACTATAGAAAGGGCAATCCCTGGCGCAATTAAAATTTGCGACAGTATAAAATTAAATTTTGAAAAATTTACTATAGAAAAGGCAAT
This sequence comes from Dioctria linearis, assembly GCA_963930735.1. Taxonomy (NCBI): domain Eukaryota; kingdom Metazoa; phylum Arthropoda; class Insecta; order Diptera; family Asilidae; genus Dioctria; species Dioctria linearis. The sequence goes on from CAWVNZ010003006.1 coordinate 182,241, forward strand.
CTCTGGCGTATTTAAAATTTGCGACAGTAGAAAATTATTTTTTGAAAAATTTACTATAGAAAAGGCAATCCCTGGCGCAATTAAAATTTGCGACAGTAAAAAATTAATTTGTGAAAAATTTACTATAGAAAAGGCAATCCCTGGCGCAATTAAAATTTGCGACAGTAAAAAATTATTTTTTGAAAAATTTACTGTAGAAAAGGCAATCCCTGGCGCAATTAAAATTTGCGACAGTAGAAAATTATTTTTTGAAAAATTTACTGTAGAAAAGGCAATCCCTGGCGCAATTAAAATTTGCGACAGTAAAAAATTATTTTTTGCAAAATTTACATTAGAAAAGGCAATCCCTGGCGTAATTAAAATTTGCGACAGTATAAAATTATTTTTTGAAAAATTTACTATAGAAAAGGCAATCCCTGGCGCAATTAAAATTTGCGACAGTAAAAAATTATTTTTTGAATAATTTACTATAGAAAAGGCAATCCCTGGCTTATTTAAAATTTGCGGCAGTAAAAATTAATTTGTGAAAAATTTACTATAGAAAAGGCAATCCCTGGCGCAATTAAAATTTGCGACAGTAAAAAATTATTTTTTGCAAAATTTACTATAGAAGAGGCAATCCCTGGCGTATTTAAAATTTGCGACAGTATAAAATTATTTTTTGAAAAATTTACTGTAGAAAAGGCAATCCCTGGCGTATTTAAAATTTGCGACAGTAAAAAATTATTTTTCGAATATATTACTATAGAAAAGGCAATCCCTGGCGTATTTAAAATTTGCGACAGTAAAAAATTAATTTGTGAAAAATTTACTATAGAAAAGGTAATCCTGGCGCAATTAAAATTTGCGACAGTAAAAAATTATTTTTTGCAAAATTTGCTGTAGAAAAGGAAATCCCTGGCGCAATTAAAATTTGCGACAGTAAAAAATTATTTTTTGAATAATTTACTATAGAAAAGGCAATCCCTGGCGAATTTGAAATTTGCGAGAGTAAAAAATTATTTTTTGAAAAATTTACTATAGAAAAGGTAATCCCTGGCGCAATTACAATTTGCGACAGTAAAAAATTATTTTTTTGCAAAATTTACTATGGAAAAGGCAATCCCTGGCGTATTTAAAATTTGCGACAGTAAAAAATTATTTTTTGAAAAATTTACTATAGAAAAGGCAATCCCTGGCGCAATTAAAATTTGCGACAGTAAAAAATTAATTTGTGAAAAATTTACTGTAGAAAAGGCAATCCCTGGCGCAATAAAAATTTGTGACAGTAGAAAATTATTTTTTCAAAAATTTACTGTAGAAAAGCAATCCCTGACGCAATTAAAATTTGCGACAGTAAAAAATTATTTTTTGAATAATTTACTATAGAATAGGCAATCCCTGGCGTAATTAAAACTTGCGACAGTAAAAAATTATTTTTTGCAAAATTTACTATAGAAAGGGCAATCCATGGCGTAATTAAAATTTGCGACAGTAAAAAATTATTTTTTGCAAAATTTACTATAGAAAAGCCAATCCCTGGCGTATTTAAAATTTGCGACAGTAAAAAATTATTTTTTGAAAAATTTACTGTAGAAAAGGCAATCCCTGGCGCAATTAAAATTTGCGACAGTAAAAAATTAGTTTTTTGCAAAATTTACTATAGAAAAGGCAATCCCTGGCGCAATTAAAATTTGCAACAGTATAAAATTATTTTTTGAAAAATTTTCTGTAGAAAAGGCAATCCCTGGCGCAATTAAAATTTGCGACAGTAAAAAATTATTTTTTGAAAAATTTACTATAGAAAGGGCAATCCCTGGCGCAATTAAAATTTGCGACAGTATAAATTTAAATTTTGAAAAATTTACTATAGAAAAGGCAATCCCTGGCGTATTTAAATTTGCGACAGTAGAAAATTATTTTTTGAAAAATTTACTATAGAAAAGGCAATCCCTGGCGCAATTAAAATTTGCGACAGTAAAAAATTAATTTGTGAAAAATTTACTATAGAAAAGGCAATCCCTGGCGCAATTAAAATTTGCGACAGTAAAAAATTATTTTTTGAAAAATTTACTGTAGAAAAGGCAATCCCTGGCGCAATTAAAATTTGCGACAGTAGAAAATTATTTTTTGAAAAATTTACTGTAGAAAAGGCAATCCCTGGCGCAATTAAAATTTGCGACAGTAAAAAATTATTTTTTGAATAATTTACCATAGAAAAGGCAATACCTGTCGTAATTAAAATTTGCGACAGTAAAAAATTAGTTTTTGAATAATTTATTATAGAAAATGCAATCCCTGGCGGATTTAAAATTTGCGACAGTAAAAAATTATTTTTTGAAAAATTTACTGTAGAAAAGGCAATACCTGGCGCAATTAAAATTTGCGACAGTAAAAAATTATTTTGTGAAAAATAAACTATAGAAAAGGCAATCCCTGGCGCAACTAAAATTTGCGACAATAAAAAATTATTTTTTGCAAAATTTACATTAGAAAAGGCAATCCCTGGCGTAATTAAAATTTGCGACAGTATAAAATTATTTTTTGAAAAATTTACTATAGAAAAGGCAATCCCTGGCGCAATTAAAATTTGCGACAGTAAAAAATTATTTTTTGAATAATTTACTATAGAAAAGGCAATCCCTGGCGTATTTAAAATTTGCGGCAGTAAAAAATTAATTTGTCAAAAATTTACTATAGAAAAGGCAATCCCTGGCGCAATTAAAATCTGCGAGAGTAAAAAATTATTTTTTGCAAAATTTACTATAGAAGAGGCAATCCCTGGCGTATTTAAAATTTGCGACAGTATAAAATTATTTTTTGAAAAATTTACTGTAGAAAAGGCAATCCCTGGCGTATTTAAAATTTGCGACAATAAAAAATTATTTTTCGAATATTTTACTATAGAAAAGGCAATCCCTTGCGTAGTTAAAATTTGCGACAGTAAAAAATTAATTTGTGAAAAATTTACTATAGAAAAGGTAATCCCTGGCGCAATTAAAATTTGCGATAGTAAAAAATTATTTTTTGCAAAATTTACTATAGAAAGGGCAATCCCTGGCGTAATTAAAATTTGCGACAGTAAAAAATTATTTTTTGCAAAATTTACTATAGAAAAGCCAATCCCTGGCGTATTTAAAATTTGCGACAGTAAAAAATTATTTTTTGAAAAATTTTCTGTAGAAAAGGCAATCCCTGGCGCAATTAAAATTTGCGACAGTAGAAAATTATTTTTTGAAAAATTTACTGTAGAAAAGGCAATCCCTGGCGCAATTAAAATTTGCGACAGTAGAAAATTATTTTTTGAAAAATTTACTGTAGAAAAGGCAATCCCTGGCGCAATTAAAATTTGCGACAGTATAAAATTATTTTTTGAATAATTTACTATAGAAAAGGCAATCCCTGGCGTAATTAAAACTTGCGACAGTAAAAAATTATTTTTTGCAAAATTTACTATAGAAAGGGCAATCCCTGGCGTAATTAAATTTTGCGACAGTAAAAAATTATTTTTTGCAAAATTTACTATAGAAAAGCCAATCCCTGGCGCAATTAAAATTTGCGACAGTAAAAAATTAATTTGTGAAAAATTTACTGTAGAAAAGGCAATCCCTGGCGCAATAAAAATTTGTGACAGTAGAAAATTATTTTTTGAAAAATTTACTGTAGAAAAGGCAATCCCTGGCGCAATTAAAATTTGCGACAGTAAAAAATTAATTTTTGAAAAATTTCCTATAGAAAAGGCAATCCCTGGCGTAATTAAAATTTGCGACAGTAAAAAATTATTTTTTGAAAATTTTACTATAGAAAAGTTAATCCCTGGCGCAATTACAATTTGCGACAGTAAAAAATTATTTTTTTGCAAAATTTACTATGAAAAAGGCAATCCCTGGCGTATTTAAAATTTGCGACAGTAAAAAATTATTTTTTGAAAAATTTACTATAGAAAAGGCAATCCCTGGCGCAATTAAAATTTGCGACAGTAAAAAATTAATTTGTGAAAAATTTACTGTAGAAAAGGCAATCCCTGGCGCAATAAAAATTTGTGACAGTAGAAAATAATTTTTTGAAAAATTTACTGTAGAAAAGGCAATCCCTGGCGCAATTAAAATTTGCGACAGTAAAAAATTAATTTTTGAAAAATTTACTATAGAAAAGGCAATCCCTGGCGTAATTAAAATTTGCGACAGTAAAAAATTATTTTTTGAAAAATTTACTATAGAAAAGGCAATCCCTGGCGTAATTAAAATTTTCGACAGTAAAAAATTATTTTTTGAAAAATTTACTATAGAAAAGGCAATCCCTGGCGCAATTAAAATTTACGACAGTAAAAAATTAATTTTTGAAAAATTTACTGTAGAAAAGGCAATCCCTGGCGCAATAAAAATTTGTGACAGTAGAAAATTATTTTTTGAAAAATTTACTGTAGAAAAGGCAATCCCTGGCGCAATTAAAATTTGCGACAGTAAAAAATTAATTTTTGAAAAATTTACTATAGAAAAGACAATCCCTGGCGGAATTAAAATTTGCGACAGTAAAAAATTATTTTTTGAAAAATTTACTATAGAAAAGGCAATCGCTGGCGGATTTAAAATTTGCGACAGTAAAAAATTAATTTTTGAAAAATTTACTATAGAAAAGGCAATACCTGGCGTAATTAAAATTTGCGACAGTAAAAAATTATTTTTTGAATAATTTACTATAGAAAAGGCAATCCCTGGCGTAATTAAAATTTGCGACAGTAAAAAATTATTTATTGAAAAATTTACTGTAGAAAAGGCAATCCCTGGCGGAATTAAAATTTGCTACAGTAAATAATTATTTTTTTGCAAAATTTACTATAGAAAAAGCAATCCCTGGCGCAATTAAAATTTGAGACAGTATACAATTAAATTTTGAAAAGTTTACTATAGAAAAGGCAATCCCTGGCGAATTTAAAATTTGCGACAGTAAAAAATTAATCTTTGAAAAATTTACTATAGAAAAGGCAATCCCTGGCGTAATTAAAATTTGCGACAGTAAGAAATTATTTTTTGAATAATTTACTATAGAAAAGGCAATCCCTGCCGCATTTAAGATTTGCGACAGTAAAAAATTAATTTTTGAAAAATTTACTATAGAAAAGGCAATCCCTGGCGTAATTAAAATTTGTGACAGTAAAAAATTATTTTTTGAAAAATTTACTATAGAAAGGGCAATACCTGGCGCAATTAAAATTTGCGAAAGTATAAAATTAAATTTTGAAAAATTTACTATAGAAAAGGCAATACCTGGCGTATTTAAAATTTGCGACAGTAGAAAATTATTTTTTGAAAAATTTACTATAGAAAAGCCAATCCCTGGCGCAATTAAAATTAATTTATGAAAAATTTACTATAGAAAAGGCAATCCCTGGCGCAATTAAAATTTGCAACAGTAAAAAACTATTTTTTGAAAAATTTACTGTAGAAAAGGCAATCCCTGGCGCAATTAAAATTTGCGACAGTAGAAAATTATTTTTTGAAAAATTTACTGTAGAAAAGGCAATCCCTGGCGCAATTAAAATTTGCGACAGTAAAATATTATTTTTTGAATTATTTACTATAGAAAAGGCAATCCCTGCCGGATTTAAAATTTGCGACAGTAAAAAATTGATTTTTGAAAAATTTACTATAGAAAAGACAATCCCTGTCGTAATTAAAATTTGCGACAATAACAAATTAGTTTTTGAATAATTTACTATAGAAAAGGCAATTCCTGGCCGATTTAAAATCTGCGACATTAAAAAATTATTTTTTGAAAAATTTACTGTAGAAAAGGCAATCCCTGGCGCAATTAAAATTTGCGACAGTAAAAAATTATTTTTTGAAAAATTTACTGTAGAAAAGGCAATACCTGGCGCAATTAAAATTTGCGACAGTAAAAAATTAATTTGTGAAAAATTTACTATAGAAAAGGCAATCCCTGGCGCAATTAAAATTTGCGACAATAAAAAATTATTTATTGCAAAATTTACTATAGAAAAGGCAATCCCTGGCGTAACTAAAATTTGCGACAGTATAAAAGTATTTTTTGAAAAATTTACTATAGAAAAGGCAATCCCTGGCGCAATTAAGATTTGCGACAGTAAAAAATTATTTTTTGAATAATTTACTATAGAAAAGGTAATCCCTGGCGCAATTAAAATTTGCGACAGTAAAAAATTATTTTTTGCAAAATTTACTATAGAAAATGTAATCCCTGGCGCAATTAAAATTTGCGACAGTAAAAAATTATTTTTTGAATAATTTACTATATAAAAGGCAATCCCTGGCGGATTTAAAATTTGCGACTGTAAAAAATTAATTTTTGGAAAATTTACTATAGAAAAGGAAATCCCTGGCGCAATTAAAATTTGCGACAGTAAAAAATTATTTTTTTGCAAAATTTACTATAGAAAAGGCAATCCCTGGCGTATTTAAAATTTGCGACAGTAAAAAATTATTTTTTGCAAAATTTACTATAGAAAAGCCAATCCCTGGCGCAATTAAAATTTGCGACAGTAAAAAATTAATTTGTGAAAAATTTACTGTAGAAAAGGCAATCCCTGGCGCAATAAAAATTTGTGACAGTAGAAAATTATTTTTTGAAAAATTTACTGTAGAAAAGGCAATCCCTGGCGCAATTAAAATTTGCGACAGTAAAAAATTAATTTTTGAAAAATTTCCTATAGAAAAGGCAATCCCTGGCGTAATTAAAATTTGCGACAGTAAAAAATTATTTTTTGAAAATTTTACTATAGAAAAGTTAATCCCTGGCGCAATTACAATTTGCGACAGTAAAAAATTATTTTTTTGCAAAATTTACTATGAAAAAGGCAATCCCTGGCGTATTTAAAATTTGCGACAGTAAAAAATTATTTTTTGAAAAATTTACTATAGAAAAGGCAATCCCTGGCGCAATTAAAATTTGCGACAGTAAAAAATTAATTTGTGAAAAATTTACTGTAGAAAAGGCAATCCCTGGCGCAATAAAAATTTGTGACAGTAGAAAATAATTTTTTGAAAAATTTACTGTAGAAAAGGCAATCCCTGGCGCAATTAAAATTTGCGACAGTAAAAAATTAATTTTTGAAAAATTTACTATAGAAAAGGCAATCCCTGGCGTAATTAAAATTTGCGACAGTAAAAAATTATTTTTTGAAAAATTTACTATAGAAAAGGCAATCCCTGGCGTAATTAAAATTTTCGACAGTAAAAAATTATTTTTTGAAAAATTTACTATAGAAAAGGCAATCCCTGGCGCAATTAAAATTTACGACAGTAAAAAATTAATTTTTGAAAAATTTACTGTAGAAAAGGCAATCCCTGGCGTAATTAAAATTTGCGACAGTAAAAAATTATTTATTGAAAAATTTACTGTAGAAAAGGCAATCCCTGGCGCAATTAAAATTTGCTACAGTAAATAATTATTTTTTTGCAAAATTTACTATAGAAAAAGCAATCCCTGGCGCAATTAAAATTTGAGACAGTATACAATTAAATTTTGAAAAGTTTACTATAGAAAAGGCAATCCCTGGCGGATTTAAAATTTGCGACAGTAAAAAATTAATCTTTGAAAAATTTACTATAGAAAAGGCAATCCCTGGCGTAATTAAAATTTTCGACAGTAAGAAATTATTTTTTGAATAATTTACTATAGAAAAGGCAATCCCTGCCGCATTTAAGATTTGCGACAGTAAAAAATTAATTTTTGAAAAATTTACTATAGAAAAGGCAATCCCTGGCGTAATTAAAATTTGTGACAGTAAAAAATTATTTTTTGAAAAATTTACTATAGAAAGGGCAATACCTGGCGCAATTAAAATTTGCGAAAGTATAAAATTAAATTTTGAAAAATTTACTATAGAAAAGGCAATACCTGGCGTATTTAAAATTTGCGACAGTAGAAAATTATTTTTTGAAAAATTTACTATAGAAAAGCCAATCCCTGGCGCAATTAAAATTAATTTATGAAAAATTTACTATAGAAAAGGCAATCCCTGGCGCAATTAAAATTTGCGACAGTAAAAAACTATTTTTTGAAAAATTTACTGTAGAAAAGGCAATCCCTGGCGCAATTAAAATTTGCGACAGTAGAAAATTATTTTTTGAAAAATTTACTGTAGAAAACGCAATCCCTGGCGCAATTAAAATTTGCGACAGTAAAATATTATTTTTTGAATTATTTACTATAGAAAAGGCAATCCCTGCCGGATTTAAAATTTGCGACAGTAAAAAATTGATTTTTGAAAAATTTACTATAGAAAAGACAATCCCTGTCGTAATTAAAATTTGCGACAATAACAAATTAGTTTTTGAATAATTTACTATAGAAAAGGCAATTCCTGGCCGATTTAAAATCTGCGACATTAAAAAATTATTTTTTGAAAAATTTACTGTAGAAAAGGCAATCCCTGGCGCAATTAAAATTTGCGACAGTAAAAAATTATTTTTTGAAAAATTTACTGTAGAAAAGGCAATACCTGGCGCAATTAAAATTTGCGACAGTAAAAAATTAATTTGTGAAAAATTTACTATAGAAAAGGCAATCCCTGGCGCAATTAAAATTTGCGACAATAAAAAATTATTTTTTGCAAAATTTATTATAGAAAAGGCAATCCCTGGCGTAACTAAAATTTGCGACAGTATAAAAGTATTTTTTGAAAAATTTACTATAGAAAAGGCAATCCCTGGCGCAATTAAGATTTGCGACAGTAAAAAATTATTTTTTGAATAATTTACTATAGAAAAGGTAATCCCTGGCGCAATTAAAATTTGCGACAGTAAAAAATTATTTTTTGCAAAATTTACTATAGAAAATGTAATCCCTGGCGCAATTAAAATTTGCGACAGTAAAAAATTATTTTTTGAATAATTTACTATATAAAAGGCAATCCCTGGCGGATTTAAAATTTGCGACTGTAAAAAATTAATTTTTGGAAAATTTACTATAGAAAAGGAAATCCCTGGCGCAATTAAAATTTGCGACAGTAAAAAATTATTTTTTTGCAAAATTTACTATAGAAAAGGCAATCCCTGGCGTATTTAAAATTTGCGACAATAAAAAATTATTTTTTGATAAATTTACTATAGAAAAGGTAATTCCTGGCGCAATTAAAATTTGCGACAGTAAAAAATTAATCTGTGAATAATTTACTATAGAAAAGGCAATCCCTGCCGTATTTAAAATTTGCGACAGTAAAAAATTAATTTTTGAAAAATTTACTATAGAAAAGGCAATCCCTGGCGTAATTAAAATTTGCGACAGTAAAAAATTAGTTTTTGAATAATTTACTATAGAAAAGGCAATCCCTGGCGGATTTAAAATTTGCGACAGTAAAAAATTATTTTTTGAAAAATTTACTGTAGAAAAGGCAATCCCTGGCGCAATTAAAATTTGCGACAGTAAAAAATTATTTTTTGAAAAATTTACAGTAGAAAGGGCAATACCTGGCACAATTAAAATTTGTGACAGTAAAAAATTAATTTGTGAAAAATTTACTATATAAAAGTTAATCCCTGGCGCAATTAAAATTTGCGACAGTAAAAAATTATTTTTTGCAAAATTTACTATAGAAGGGGCAATCCCTGGCGTATTTAAAATTTGCGACAGTGTAAAATTAATTTTTGAAAAATTTACTGTAGAAAAGCCAATCCCTGGCGCAATTAAAATTTGCGACAGTAAAAAATTATTTTTTGAAAAATTTACTATAGAAAAGGCAATCCCTGGCATATTTAAAATTTGCGACAGTAAAAATTAATTTGTGAAAAAATTACTATAAAAAAGGCAATCCCTGGCGCAATTAAAATTTGCGACAGTAAAAAATTATTTTTTGAATAGTTTACTATAGAAAAGGCAATCCCTGGCGTATTTAAAATTTGCGACAGTAAAAAATTAATTTGTGAAAAATTTACTATAGAAAAGGCAATCCCTGGCGCAATTAAAATTTGGGACAGTAAAAAATTATTTTTTGAAAAATTTACTATAGAAGAGGTAATCCCTGGCGCAATTACAATTTGCGACAGTAAAAAATTATTTTTTTTGCAAAATTTACTATAGAAAAGGCAATCCCTGGCGTAATTAAAACTTGCGACAGTAAAAAATTAGTTTTTGAAAAATTTGCTATAGAAAAGGCAATACCTGGCGCAATTAAAATTTGTGACAGTAAAAAATTATTTTTTGAAAAATTTACTGTAGAAAAGGCAATCCCTGGCGCAATTAAAATTTGCGACTAAAAAATTATTTTTTTGCAAAATTTACTATAGAAAAAGCAATCCCTGGCGCAATTAAAATTTGAGACAGTATAAAATTAAATTTTGAAAAATTTACTATAGAAAAGGCAATCCCTGGCGGATTTAAAATTTGCGACAGTAAAAAATTATTTTTTTGCAAAATTTACTATAGAAAAGGCAAACCCTGGCGCAATTTAAATTTGCGACAGTAAAAAATTAATTTGTGGAAAATTTGCTATAGAAAAGGCAATCCCTGGCGCAATTAAAATTTGCGACAGTAAAAATTTTTTTTTGAAAAACTTACTGTAGAAAAGGCAATCCCTGGCGCAATTAAAATTTGCGACAGTAGAAAATAATTTTTTAAAAAAATTACTGTAGAAAAGGCAATCCCTGGCGCAATTAAAATTTGCGACAGTAAAAAATTATTTTTTGAATAATTTACTATAGAAAACGCAATCCTTGGCGCAATTAAAATTTGCGACAGTAAAAAATAATTTTTTGAAAAATTTACTGTAGAAAATACAATCCCTGGCGCAATTAAAATTTGCGACAGTAAAAAATTCTTTTTTTGCAAAATTTACTATAGAAAAGGCAATCCCTGGCGCAATTAAAATTTGCGACAGTAAAAAATTATTTTTTGAAAAATTTACTGTAGAAAAGGCAATACCTGGCGCAATTAAAATATGCGACAGTAAAAAATTATTTTTTTTGCAAAATTTACTATAGAAAAGGCAATCCCTGGCGCAATTAAAATTTGCGACAGTAAAAAATTAATTTGTGAAAAATTTACTATATAAAAGGCAATCCCTGGAGCAATTAAAATTTGCGACAGTATAAAATTATTTTTTGAAAAATTTGCTGTACAAAAGGCAATCCCTGGCGCAATTAAAATTTGCGGCAGTAAAAAATTATTTTTTTGCAAAATTTACTATAGAAAAGGCAATCCCTGTCGCAATTAAAATTTGCGACAGTAAAAAATTATTTTTTGAATAATTTACTATAGAAAAGGCAATCCCTGGCGCAATTAAAATTTGCGACAGTAAAAAATTATTTTTTGAAAAATTTACTGTAGAAAAGGCAATCCCTTCCGCAGTTAAAATTTGCGACAGTAAAAAATTATTTTTTTGCAAAATTTACTACAGAAAAGGCAATCCCTGGCGCAATTAAAATTTGCGACAGTAAAAAATTATTTTTTGAAAAATTTACTATAGAAAGGGCAATACCTGGCGCATTTAAAATTTGCGACAGTATAAAATTCAATTTTGAAAAATTTACTATAGAAAAGGCAATCCCTGGCGTATTTAAAATTTGCGACAGTAGAAAATTATTTTTTGAAAAATTTACTATAGAAAAGCCAATCCCTGGCGCAATTGAAATTTGCGACAGTAAAAAATTAATTTATGAAAAATTTACTATAGAAAAGGCAATCCCTGGCGCAATTAAAATTTGCGACAATAAAAAATTATTTTTTGAAAAATTTACTGTAGAAACGGCAATCCCTGGCGCAATTAAAATTTGCGACAGTAGAAAATTATTTTTTGAAAAATTTACTGTAGAAAAGGCAATCCCTGGCGCAATTAAAATTTGCGACAGTAAAAAATTATTTTTTGAATAATTTACTATAGAAAAGGCAATCCCTGGCGGATTTAAAATTTGCCACAGTAAAAAATTAATTTTTGAAAAATTTACTATAGAAAAGGCAATCCCTGTCGTAATTAAAATTTGCGACAATAAAAAATTAGTTTTTGAATAATTTACTATAGAAAAGGCAATCCCTGGCCGATTTAAAATCTGCGACAGTAAAAAATTATTTTTTGAAAAATTTACTGTAGAAAAGGCAATCCCTGGCGCAATTAAAATTTGCAAGAGTAAAAAATATTTTTTTTTGAAAAATTTACTGTAGAAAAGGCAATACCTGGCGCAATTAAAATTTGCGACAGTAAAAAATTAATTTGTGAAAAATTTACTATAGAAAAGGCAATCCCTGGCGCAATTAAAATTTGCGACAATAAAAAATTATTTTTTGCAAAATTTACTATAGAACAGGCAATCCCTGGCGTAATTAAAATTTGCGACAGTATAAAATTATTTTTTGAATAATTTACTATAGAAAAGGCAATCCCTGGCGCAATTAAAATTTGCGACAGAAAAAAATTATTTTTTGAATAATTTACTATAGAAAAGGCAATCCCTGGCGTATTTAAAATTTGCGGCAGTAAAAAATTAATTTGTGAAAAATTTACTATAGAAAAGGCAATCCCTGCCGGATTTAAAATTTGCGACAGTAAAAAATTAATTTTTGAAAAATTTACTATAGAAAAGGCAATTCCTGGCGTAATTAAAATTTGCGACAGTAAAAAATTAGTTTTTGAATAATTTACTATAGAAAAGGCAATACCTGGCGGATTTAAAATTTGCGACAGTAAAAAATTATTTTTTGAAAAATTTACTGTAGAAAGGCAATCCCTGGCGCAATTAAAATTTGCGACAGTAAAAAATTATTTTTTGAAAAATTTACTGTAGAAAAGGCAATACCTGGCACAATTAAAATTTGCGACAGTAAAAAATTAATTTGTGAAAAATTTACTATAGAAAATGTAATCCCTGGCGCAATTAAAATTTGCGACAGTAAAAAATTATTTTTTGCAAAATTTACTATAGAAGGGGCAATCCCTGGCTTATTTAAAATTTGCGACAGTATAAAATTAATTTTTGAAAAATTTACTGTAGAAAAGGCAATCCCTGGCGCAATTAAAATTTGCGACAGTAAAAAATTATTTTTTGAAAAATTTACTATAGAAAAGGCAATCCCTGGCGTATTTAAAATTTGCGACAGTAAAAAATTAATTTGTGAAAAAATTACTATAGAAAAGGCAATCCCTGGCGCAATTAAAATTTGCGACAGTAAAAAATTATTTTTTTAATAATTTACTATAGAAAAGGCAATCCCTGGCGTATTTAAAATTTGCGACAGTAAAAAATTAATTTGTGAAAAATTTACTATAGAAAAGGCAATCCCTGGCGCAATTAAAATTTGCGACAGTAAAAAATTATTTTTTTTGCAAAATATACTATAGAAAAGGCAATCCCTGGCGTATTTAAAATTTGCGAAAGTAAAAAATTATTTTTTGAATAATTTACTATAGAAAAGGCAATCCCTGGCTTATTTAAAATTTGCGACAATAAAAAATTAATTTGTGAAAAATTTACTATAGAAAAGGCAATCCCTGGCGTAATTAAAATTTGTGACAGTAAAAAATTATTTTTTGAAAAATTTACTATAGAAAAGGCAATCCCTGGCGCAATTAAAATTTGCGACAGTAAAAAATTAATTTGTGAAAAATTTACTATAGAAAAGGCAATCCCTGGCGTAATTAAAATTTGCGACAATAAAAAATTAGTTTTTAAAAATTTAATGTAGAAAAGGCAATCCCTGGCGCAATTAAAATTTGCGACAGTAAACAATTATGTTTTGAAAATTTACTGTAGAAAAGGCAATCCCTGGCGCAATTAAAATTTGCGACAATAGAAAATTATTTTTTGAAAAATTTACTATAGGAAAGGCAATCCCTGGCGCAATTAAAATTTGCGACAGTATAAAATTATTTTTTGAAAAATTTACTATAGAAGAGGCAATCCCTGGAGTATTTAAAATTTGCGACAGAAGAAAATTATTTTTTGCAAAATTTACTATAGAAAAGGCAATCCCTGGCGCAATTAAAATTTGCGACAGTATAAAATTAAATTTTGAAAAATTTACTATAGTAAAGGCAATCCCTGGCGTAATTAAAATTTGCGATAGTATAAAATTAAATTTTGAAAAATTTACTGTAGAAAAGTCAATCCCTGGCGCAATTAAAATTTGCGACAGTAGAAAATTATTTTTTGAAACAATTACTATAGAAAAGGCAGTCCCTTGCAGATTTAAATTTGCGACAGTAAAAAATTCTTTTTTGAAAAATTTACTATAGAAGAGGTAATCCCTGGCGCAATTACAATTTGCGACAGTAAAAAATTATTTTTTTTGCAAAATTTACTATAGAAAAGGCAATCCCTGGCGTAATTAAAACTTGCGACAGTAAAAAATTAGTTTTTGAAAAATTTGCTATAGAAAAGGCAATCCCCGGCGCAATTAAAATTTGCGACAGTTGAAAATTATTTTTTGAAAAATTTACTGTAGAAAAGGCAATCCCTGGCGTAATTAAAATTTGCGACAGTAAAAAATTATTTTTTGAAAAGTTTACTATAGAGAAGGCAATCACTGGCGTAATTAAAACTTGCGACAGTAAAAAATTACTTTTTGAAAAATTTACTGTAGAAAAGGCAATCCCTGGCGCAATTAAAATTTGCGACAGTAGAAAATTATTTTTTGCAAAATTTACTATAGAAAAGCAATCCCTGGCGCAATTAAAATTTGCGACAGTATAAAATTAAATTTTGAAAAATTTACTATAGAAAAGGCAATCCCTGGCGTAATTAAAATTTGCGACAGTAAAAAATTATTTTTTGAAAAATTTACTATAGAAAAGGCAATCCCTGGCGTATTTAAAATTTGCGACAGTAAAAAATTAATTTGTGAAAAATTAACTATAGAAAAGGCAATCCCTGGCGTAATTAAAATTTGCGACAGTAAAAAATTAGTTTTTGAAAAATTTACTATAGAAACGGCAATTCCTTGCGTATTAAAAATTTGCGACAGTAAAAAATTATTTTTTGAAAAATTTACTGTAGAAAAGGTAATCCCTGGCGCAATTAAAATTTGCGACAGTAAAAAATTAATTTTTGAAAAATTTACTATCGAAAAGGCAATACCTGGCGTATTTAAAATTTGCGACAGTATAAAATTAATTTTTGAAAAATTTACTATAGAAAAGCCAATCCCTGGCGCAATTAAAATTTGCGACAGTATAAAATTAAATTTTGAAAAATTTACTATAGAAAAGGCAATCCCTGGCGTATTTAAAATTTGCGACAGTATAAAATTAAATTTTGAAAAATTTACTATAGAAAAGGCAATCCCTGGCGTAATTAAAATTTGCAACAGTAAAAAAATAGTTTTTGAAAAATTTACTATAGAAAAGGCAATCCCTGGTGTATTTAAAATTTGCGACAGTAAAAAATTATTTTTTGAAAAATTTACTGTAGAAAAGGCAATCCCTGGCGCAATCAAAATTTGCGACAGTATAAAATTAAATTTTGAAAAATTTACAATAGAAAAGGCAATCCCTGGCGTATTTAAAATTTGCGACAGTATAAAATTAAATTTTGAAAAATTTACTATAGAAAAGGCAATCCCTGGCGTATTTAAAATTTGCGACAGTAAAAAATGAATTTTTGAAAAATTTACTATAGAAAAGGCAATCCCTGTCGTATTTAAAATTTGCGACAGTAAAAAATTAATTTTTGAAAAATTTACTATAGAAAAGGCAATCCCTGGCGCAATTAAAATTTGCGACAGTAAAAAATTATTTTTTGCAAAATTTACTATAGAATAGGCAATCCCTGGCGCAATTAAAATTTGCGACAGTAAAAAATTAGTTTTTGAAAAATTTACTATAGAAAAGGCAATCCCTGGCGCAATTAAAATTTGCGACAGTAAAAAATTATTTTTGAAAAATTTACTGTAGAATAGGCAATCCCTGGCGCAATTAAAATTTGCGACAGTATAAAATTAAATTTTGAATAATTTACTATAGAAAAGGCAATCCCTGGCGTAATTAAAATTTGCGACAGTAAAAAATTATTTTTTGAAAAATTTACTATAGAAAAGGCAATCCCTGGCGTAATTAAAATTTGCGACAGTAAAAATTTAGTTTTTGAAAAATTTTCTATAGAAAAGGCAATCCCTGGCGTATTTAAAATTTGCGACAGTAAAAAATTATTTTTTGAAAAATTTACTGTAGAAAAGGCAATCCCTGGCGCAATTAAAATTTGCGACAGTATAAAATTAAATTTTGAAAAACTAACTATAGAAAAGGCAATACCTGGCGTAATTAAAATTTGCGACAGTATAAAATTAAGTTTTGAAAAATTTACTATAGAAAAGGCAATCCCTGGCGTAATTAAAATTTGCGACAGTATAAAATTAAATTTTGTAAAATTAACTATAGAAAAGGCAATCCCTGGCGTAATTAAAATTTGCGACAGTATAAAATTAAGTTTTGAAAAATTTACTATAGAAAAGGCAATCCCTGGCGTAATTAAAATTTGCGACAATATAAAATTATTTTTTGAAAAATTTACTATAGAAAAGGCAATCCCTGGCGTAATTAAAATTTGCGACAGTATAAAATTAAATTTTGAATAATTTACTATAGAAAAGGCAATCCCTGGCGTAATTAAAATTTTCGACAGTAAAAAATTTGTTTTTGAAAAATTTACTATAGAAAAGGCAATCCAGGGCGCAATTAAAATTTGCGACAGTAAAAAATTATTTTTTGAAAAATTTACTGTAGAAAAGGCAATCCCTGGCGCAATTAAAATTTGGGACAGTATAAATTTAAATTTTGAAAAATTTACTATAGAAAAGGCAATCCCTGGCGTAATTAAAATTTGCGACAGTATAAAATTAAATTTTGAAAAATTTACTATAGACAAGGCAATCCCTGGCGTATTTGAAATTTGCGATAGTAAAAAAATAATTTTTGAAAAATTTACTATAGCAGAGGCAATCACTGGCGCAATTAAAATTTGCGACAGTAAAAAATTATTTTTTGAAAAATTTACTGTAGAAAAGGCAATCCCTGGCGCAATTAAAATTTGCGACAGTAAAAAATTATTTTTTGAAAAATTTACTATAGAAAAGGCAATCCCTGGCGCAATTAAAATTTGCGACAGTAAAAAATTATTTTTTTGCAAAATTTACTATAGAAAAGGCAATCCCTGGCGCAATTAAAATTTGCGACAGTAAAAAATTATTTTTTGAATAATTTACTATAGAAAAGGCAATCCCTGGCATAATCAAAATTTTTGACAGTAAAAAATTAGTTTTTGAAAAATTTACTATAGAAAAGGCAATCCCTGGCGCAATTAAAATTTGCGACAGTAAAAAATTATTTGTTGAATAATTTACTATAGAAAAGGCAATCCCTGGCGCAATTAAAATTTGCGACAGTATAAAATTAAATTTTGAAAAATTTACTATAGAAAAGGCAATCCCTGGCGTAATTAAAATTTGCGACAGTATAAAATTATTTTTTGAAAAATTTACTATAGAAAAGGCAATCCCTGGCGCAATTAAAATTTGCGACAGTAAAAATTAATTTTTGAAAAATTTACTATAGAAAAGGCAATCCCTGGCGTATTTAAAATTTGCGACAATAAAAAATTAATTTTTGAAAAATTTACTATAGAAAAGGTAATCCCTGGCGCAATTAAAATTTACGACAGTAAAAATTATTTTTTGCAAAATTTACTATAGAAAAGGCAATCCCTGGCGTAATTAAAATTTGCGACAGTAAAAAATTATTTTTTGAAAAATTTACTGTAGAAAAGGCAATCCCTGGCGTAATTAAAATTTGCGACAGTAAAAAATTATTTTTTGAAAAATTTACTGTAGAAAAGGCAATCCCTGGCGTATTTAAAATTTGCGACAGTATAAAATTAATTTTTGAAAAATTTACTATAGAAAAGGCAATCCCTGGCGTATTTAAAATTTGCGACAATAAAAAATTATTTTTTGAAAAATTTACTATAGAAAAGGCAATCCCTGGCGCAATTAAAATTTGCGACAGTATAAAATCAAATTTTGAAAAATTTACTATAGAAAAGGCAATCCCTGGCGTATTTAAAATTTGCGACAGTAAAAAATTATTTTTTGAATAATTTACTATAGAAAAGGCAATCCCTGGCGTATTTAAAATTTGCGACAGTATAAAATTAAATTTTGAAAAATTTACTATAGAAAAGGCAATCCCTGGCGCAATTAAAATTTGCAAAAGTAAAAAATTATTTTTTGCAAAATTTACTATAGAAAAGGCAATCCCTGGCGTATTTAAAATTTGCGACAGTAAAAAATTATTTTTTGAAAAATTTACTGTAGAAAAGGTAATCCCTGGCGCAATTAAAATTTGCGACAGTAGAAAATTATTTTATGAAAAATTTACTGTAGAAACGGCAATCCCTGGCGCAATAAAAATTTGCGAGAGTAGAAAATTATTTTTTGTAAAATTTACTGTAGAAAAGGCAATCCCTGGCGCAATTAAAATTTGCGACAGTAGAAAATTATTTTTTGAAAAATTTACTGTAGAAAAGGCAATCCCTGGCGCAATTAAAATTTGCGACAGTAGAAAATTATTTTTTGAAAAATTTACTGTAGAAAAGGCAATCCCTGGCGCAATTAAAATTTGCGACAGTAAAAAATTATTTTTTGAAAAATTTACTATAGAAAAGGCAATCCCTGGCGCAATTAAAATTTGCGACAGTATAAAATTAAATTTTAAAAAATTTACTATAGAAAAGGCAATCCCTGGCGTAATTAAAATTTGCGACAGTATAAAATTATTTTTTGAAAAATTTACTATAGAAAAGGCAATCCCGGGCGTAATTAAAATTTGCGACAGTAAAAAATTATTTTTGGAAAATTTACTATAGAAAAGGCAATCCCTGACGTATTTAAAATTTGCGACAGTATAAAATTAATTTTTGAAAAATTTACTATAGAAAAGGCAATCCCTGGCGCAATTAAAATTAGCGACAGTAAAAAATTATTTTTTGAATAATTTACTATAGAAAGGCAATCCCTGGCGTAATTAAAATTTGCGACAGTAAAAAATTATTTTTTGAAAAATTTACTGTAGAAAAGGCAATCCCTGGCGTAATTAAAATTTGCGACAGTAAAAAAGTATTTTTTGAAAAATTTACTGTAGAAAAGGCAATCCCTGGCGTATTTAAAATTTGCGACAGTATAAAATTAATTTTTGAAAAATTTATTATAGAAAAGGCTATCCCTGGCGTATTTAAAATTTGCGACAATAAAAAATTATTTTTTGAAAAATTTTCTATAGAAAAGGCAATCCCTGGCGCAATTAAAATTTGCGACAGTATAAAATTAAATTTTGAAAAATTTACTATAGAAAAGGCAATCCCTGGCGTATTTAAAATTTGCGACAGTAAACAATTATTTTTTGAATAATTTACTATAGAAAAGGCAATCCCTGGCGTATTTAAAATTTGCGACAGTATAAAATTTAATTTTGAAAAATTTACTATAGAAAAGGCAATCCCTGGCGCAATTAAAATTCGCAAAAGTAAAAAATTATTTTTTGCAAAATTTACTATAGAAAAGGCAATCCCTGGCGCAATTAAAATTTGCGAGAGTAGATAATTATTTTTTGTAAAATTTACTGTAGAAAAGGCAATCCCTGGCGCAATTAAAATTTGCGACAGTAGAAAATTATTTTATGAAAAATTTACTGTAGAAACGGCAATCCCTGGCGCAATTAAAATTTGCGAGAGTAGATAATTATTTTTTGTAAAATTTACTGTAGAAAAGGCAATCCCTGGCGCAATTAAAATTTGCGACAGTAGAAAATTATTTTTTGAAAAATTGACTGTAGAAAAGGCAATCCCTGGCGTAATTAAAATTTGCGACAGTAAAAAATTATAAAAAATTATTTTTGGAAAATTTACTATAGAAAAGGCAATCCCTGACGTATTTAAAATTTGCGACAGTATAAAATTAATTTTTGAAAAATTTACTGTAGAAAAGGCAATCCCTGGCGCAATTAAAATTAGCGACAGTAAAAAATTATTTTTTGAATAATTTACTATAGAAAAGGCAATCCCTGGCGCAATTAAAATTTGCGACAGTAAAAAATTATTTTTTGAAAAATTTACTGTAGAAAAGGCAATCCCTGGCGCAATTAAAATTTGCGACAGTATAAAATTAAATTTTGAAAAATTTACTATAGAAAAGGCAATCCCTGGCGTAATTAAAATTTGCGACAGTATAAAATTAAGTTTTGAAAAATTTACTATAGAAAAGGCAATCCCTGGCGTAATTAAAATTTGCGACAGTATAAAATAATTTTTTGAAAAATTTACTATAGAAAAGGCAATCCCTGGCGTAATTAAAATTTGCGACAGTATAAAATTAAATTTTGAAAAATTTACTATAGAAAAGGCAATCCCTGGCGTAATTAAAATTTGCGACAGTAAAAAATTATTTTTGAAAAATTTACTGTAGAAAAGGCACTCCCTGGCGTATTTAAAATTTTCGACAGTAAAAAATTATTTTTTGAAAAATTTACTATAGAAAAGGCAATCCCTGGTGCAATTAAAATTTGCAACAGTAAAAAATTTTTTTTGAATAATTTACTATAGAAAAGGCAATCCCTGGCGTAATTAAAATTTTCGACAGTAAAAAATTAGTTTTTGAAAAATTTACTATAGAAAAGTCAATCCCTGGCGCAATTAAAATTTGCGACAGTAAAAAATTATTTTTTTGAAAAATTTACTGTAGAAAAGGCAATCCCTGGCGCAATTAAAATTTGGGGACAGTATAAAATTAAATTTTGAAAAATTTACTATAGAAAAGGCAATCCCTGGCGTAATTAAAATTTGCGACAGTATAAAATTAAATTTTGAAAAATTTACTATAGAAAAGGCAATCCCTGGCGTATTTAAAATTTGCGACAGTAAAAAATTAATTTTGAAAAATTTACTATAGAAGAGGCAATCCCTGGCGCAATTAAAATTTGCGACAGTAAAAAATTATTTTTTGAAAAATTTACTGTAGAAAAGGCAATCCCTGGCACAATTAAAATTTGCGACAGTAAAAAATTATTTTTTGAAAAATTTACTATAGAAAAGGCAATCCCTGGCGCAATTAAAATTTGCGACAGTAAAAAATTATTTTTTTGCCAAATTTACTATAGAAAAGGCAATCCCTGGCGCAATTAAAATTTGCGACAGTAAAAAATTATTTTTTGAATAATTTACTATAGAAAAGGCAATCCCTGGCGTAATTAAAATTTGCGACAGTATAAAATTAAGTTTTGAAAATTTACTATAGAAAAGGCAATCCCTGGCGTAATTAAAATTTGCGACAGTATAAAATAATTTTTGAAAAATTTACTATAGAAAAGGCAATCCCTGGCGTAATTAAAATTTGCGACACTATAAAATTAAATTTTGAAAAATTTACTATAGAAAAGGCAATCCCTGGCGTAATTAAAATTTGCGACAGTAAAAAATTATTTTTTGAAAAATTTACTGTAGAAAAGGCAATCCCTGGCGTATTTAAAATTTGAGACAGTAAAAAATTATTTTTTGAAAAATTTACTATAGAAAAGGCAATCCCTGGCGCAATTAAAATTTGCGTCAGTAAAAAATTATTTTTTGATTAATTTACTATATAAAAGGCAATCCCTGGCGTATTTAAAATTTGCGACAGTAAAAAATTATTTTTGAAAAATTTACGGTAGAAGAGGCAATACCTGGCGCAATTAAAATTTGCGACAGTAGAAAATTATTTTATGAAAAATTTACTGTAGAAACGTCAATCCCTGCGCAATTAAAATTTGCGACAGTAGAAAATTATTTTTTTGTAAAATTTACTGTAGAAAAGGCAATCCCTGGCGCAATTAAAATTTGCGACAGTAGAAAATTATTTTATGAAAAATTTACTGTAGAAACGGCAATCCCTGGCGCAATAAAAATTTGCGAGAGTAGAAAATTATTTTTTGTAAAATTTACTGTAGAAAAGGCAATCCCTGGCGCAATTAAAATTTGCGACAGTAGAAAATTATTTTTTGAAAATTTACTGTAGAAAAGGCAATCCCTGGCGCAATTAAAATTTGCGACAGTAGAAAATTATTTTTTGAAAAATTTACTGTAGAAAAGGCAATCCCTGGCGCAATTAAAATTTGCGACAGTAAAAAATTATTTTTGAAAAATTTACTATAGAAAAGGCAATCCTGGCGCAATTAAAATTTGCGACAGTATAAAATTAATTTTAAAAAATTTACTATAGAAAAGGCAATCCCTGGCGTAATTAAAATTTGCGACAGTATAAAATTATTTTTTGAAAAATTTACTATAGAAAAGGCAATCCCGGGCGTAATTAAAATTTGCGACAGTAAAAAATTATTTTTGGAAAATTTACTATAGAAAAGGCAATCCCTGACGTATTTAAAATTTGCGACAGTATAAAATTATTTTGAAAAATTTACTATAGAAAAGGCAATCCCTGGCGCAATTAAAATTAGCGACAGTAAAAAATTATTTTTTGAATAATTTACTATAGAAAGGCAATCCCTGGCGTAATTAAAATTTGCGACAGTAAAAAATTATTTTTTGAAAAATTTACTGTAGAAAAGGCAATCCCTGGCGTAATTAAAATTTGCGACAGTAAAAAAGTATTTTTTGAAAAATTTACTGTAGAAAAGGCAATCCCTGGCGTATTTAAAATTTGCGACAGTATAAAATTAATTTTTGAAAAATTTATTATAGAAAAGGCTATCCCTGGCGTATTTAAAATTTGCGACAATAAAAAATTATTTTTTGAAAAATTTTCTATAGAAAAGGCAATCCCTGGCGCAATTAAAATTTGCGACAGTATAAAATTAAATTTTGAAAAATTTACTATAGAAAAGGCAATCCCTGGCGTATTTAAAATTTGCGACAGTAAACAATTATTTTTTGAATAATTTACTATAGAAAAGGCAATCCCTGGCGTATTTAAAATTTGCGACAGTATAAAATTTAATTTTGAAAAATTTACTATAGAAAAGGCAATCCCTGGCGCAATTAAAATTCGCAAAAGTAAAAAATTATTTTTTGCAAAATTTACTATAGAAAAGGCAATCCCTGGCGCAATTAAAATTTGCGAGAGTAGATAATTATTTTTTGTAAAATTTACTGTAGAAAAGGCAATCCCTGGCGCAATTAAAATTTGCGACAGTAGAAAATTATTTTATGAAAAATTTACTGTAGAAACGGCAATCCCTGGCGCAATTAAAATTTGCGAGAGTAGATAATTATTTTTTGTAAAATTTACTGTAGAAAAGGCAATCCCTGGCGCAATTAAAATTTGCGACAGTAGAAAATTATTTTTTGAAAAATTGACTGTAGAAAAGGCAATCCCTGGCGTAATTAAAATTTGCGACAGTAAAAAATTATTTTTGGAAAATTTACTATAGAAAAGGCAATCCCTGACGTATTTAAAATTTGCGACAGTATAAAATTAATTTTTGAAAAATTTACTGTAGAAAAGGCAATCCCTGGCGCAATTAAAATTAGCGACAGTAAAAAATTATTTTTTGAATAATTTACTATAGAAAAGGCAATCCCTGGCGCAATTAAAATTTGCGACAGTAAAAAATTATTTTTTGAAAAATTTACTGTAGAAAAGGCAATCCCTGGCGCAATTAAAATTTGCGACAGTATAAAATTAAATTTTGAAAAATTTACTATAGAAAAGGCAATCCCTGGCGTAATTAAAATTTGCGACAGTATAAAATTAAGTTTTGAAAAATTTACTATAGAAAAGGCAATCCCTGGCGTAATTAAAATTTGCGACAGTATAAAATAATTTTTTGAAAAATTTACTATAGAAAAGGCAATCCCTGGCGTAATTAAAATTTGCGACAGTATAAAATTAAATTTTGAAAAATTTACTATAGAAAAGGCAATCCCTGGCGTAATTAAAATTTGCGACAGTAAAAAATTATTTTTTGAAAAATTTACTGTAGAAAAGGCACTCCCTGGCGTATTTAAAATTTTCGACAGTAAAAAATTATTTTTTGAAAAATTTACTATAGAAAAGGCAATCCCTGGTGCAATTAAAATTTGCAACAGTAAAAAATTTTTTTTGAATAATTTACTATAGAAAAGGCAATCCCTGGCGTAATTAAAATTTTCGACAGTAAAAAATTAGTTTTTGAAAAATTTACTATAGAAAAGTCAATCCCTGGCGCAATTAAAATTTGCGACAGTAAAAAATTATTTTTTGAAAAATTTACTGTAGAAAAGGCAATCCCTGGCGCAATTAAAATTTGGGACAGTATAAAATTAAATTTTGAAAAATTTACTATAGAAAAGGCAATCCCTGGCGTAATTAAAATTTGCGACAGTATAAAATTAAATTTTGAAAAATTTACTATAGAAAAGGCAATCCCTGGCGTATTTAAAATTTGCGACAGTAAAAAATTAATTTTTGAAAAATTTACTATAGAAGAGGCAATCCCTGGCGCAATTAAAATTTGCGACAGTAAAAAATTATTTTTTGAAAAATTTACTGTAGAAAAGGCAATCCCTGGCACAATTAAAATTTGCGACAGTAAAAAATTATTTTTTGAAAAATTTACTATAGAAAAGGCAATCCCTGGCGCAATTAAAATTTGCGACAGTAAAAAATTATTTTTTTGCCAAATTTACTATAGAAAAGGCAATCCCTGGCGCAATTAAAATTTGCGACAGTAAAAAATTATTTTTTGAATAATTTACTATAGAAAAGGCAATCCCTGGCGTAATTAAAATTTGCGACAGTATAAAATTAAGTTTTGAAAAATTTACTATAGAAAAGGCAATCCCTGGCGTAATTAAAATTTGCGACAGTATAAAATAATTTTTTGAAAAATTTACTATAGAAAAGGCAATCCCTGGCGTAATTAAAATTTGCGACACTATAAAATTAAATTTTGAAAAATTTACTATAGAAAAGGCAATCCCTGGCGTAATTAAAATTTGCGACAGTAAAAAATTATTTTTTGAAAAATTTACTGTAGAAAAGGCAATCCCTGGCGTATTTAAAATTTGAGACAGTAAAAAATTATTTTTTGAAAAATTTACTATAGAAAAGGCAATCCCTGGCGCAATTAAAATTTGCGTCAGTAAAAAATTATTTTTTGATTAATTTACTATATAAAAGGCAATCCCTGGCGTATTTAAAATTTGCGACAGTAAAAAATTATTTTTTGAAAAATTTACGGTAGAAGAGGCAATACCTGGCGCAATTAAAATTTGCGACAGTAGAAAATTATTTTATGAAAAATTTACTGTAGAAACGTCAATCCCTGGCGCAATTAAAATTTGCGACAGTAGAAAATTATTTTTTTGTAAAATTTACTGTAGAAAAGGCAATCCCTGGCGCAATTAAAATTTGCGACAGTAGAAAATTATTTTTTGAAAAATTTACTGTAGAAAATGCAATCCCTGGCGCAATTAAAAGTTGCGACAGTAGAAAATTATTTTTTGAAAAATTTACTGTAGAAAAGGCAATACCTGGCGCAATTAAAATTTGCGACAGTAAAAAATTATTTTTTGAAAAATTTACTATAGAAAAGGCAATTCCTGGCGCAATTAAAATTTGCGACAGTATAAAATTAAATTTTGAAAAATTTACTACAGAAAAGGCAATCCCTGTCGTAATTAAAATTTGCGACAGTATAAAATTATTTTTTGAATAATTTACTATAGAAAAGGCAATCTCTGGCGTAAATAAAATTTGCGACAGTAAAAAATTATTTTTTGAAAAATTTACTATAGAAAAGGCAATCCCTGGCGTATTTAAAATTTGAGACAGTATAAAATTAATTTTTGAAAAATTTACTATAGAAAAGGCAATCCCTGGCGCAATTAAAATTAGCGACAGTAAAAAATTATTTTTTGAATAATTTACTATAGAAAAGGCAATCCCTGGCGTAATTAAAATTTTCGACAGTAAAAAATTAGTAATTACTATAGAAAAGGCAATCCCTGGCGTAATTAAAATTTGCGACAGTAAAAAATTAGTATTTGAAAAATTTACTATAGAAAAGGCAATCCTTGGCGTAATTAAAATTTGCGACAGTATAAAATTATTTTTTGAAAAATTTACTATAGAAAGGCAATCCCTGGCGCAATTAAAATTTGCGACAGTATAAAATTAAATTTTGAAAAATTAACTATAGAAAAGGCAATCCCTGGCGTAATTAAAATTTGCGACAGTATAAAATTAAGTTTTGAAAAATTTACTATAGAAAAGGCAATCCCTGGCGTAATTAAAATTTGCGACAGTATAAAATAATTTTTTGAAAAATTTACTATAGAAAAGGCAATCCCTAGCGTAATTAAAATTTGCGACAGTATAAAATTAAATTTTGAAAAATTTACTATAGAAAAGGCAATCCCTGGCGTAATTAAAATTTGCGACAGTAAAAAATTATTTTTTGAAAAATTTACTGTAGAAAAGGCAATCCCTGGCGTATTTAAAATTTGCGACAGTAAAAAATTATTTTTTGAAAAATTTACTATAGAAAAGGCAATCCCTGGCGCAATTAAAATTTGCGACAGTAAAAAATTATTTTTTGAATAATTTACTATAGAAAAGGAAATCCCTGGCGTAATTAAAATTTGCGACAGTAAAAAATTTGTTTTTGAAAAATTTACTATAGAAAAGGCAATCCAGGGCGCAATTAAAATTTGCGACAGTAAAAAATTATTTTTTGACAAATTTACTGTAGAAAAGGCAATCGCTGGCGCAATTAAAATTTGGGACAGTATAAATTTAAATTTTGAAAAATTTACTATAGAAAAGGCAATCCCTGGCGTAATTAAAATTTGCGACAGTATAAAATTAAATTTTGAAAAATTTACTATAGAAAAGGCATTCCCTGGCGTATTTGAAATTTGCGACAGTAAAAAATTAATTTTTGAAAAATTTACTATAGAAGAGGCAATCCCTGGCGCAATTAAAATTTGCGACATAAAAAAAAATTTTTTTTGAAAAATTTACTGTAGAAAAGGCAATCCCTGTCGCAATTAAAATTTGCGACAGTAAAAAATTATTTTTTGAAAAATTTACTATAGAAAAGGCAATCCCTGGCGTATTTAAAATTTGCGACAATAAAAAATTATTTTTTGAAAAAGTTACTATAGAAAAGGCAATCCCTGGCGCAATTAAAATTTGCGACAGTATAAAATTAAATTTTGAAAAATTTACTATAGAAAAGGCAATCCCTGGCGTATTTAAAATTTGCGACAGTATAAAATTAAATTTTGAAAAATTTACTATAGAAAAGGCAATCCCTGGCGCAATTAAAATTTGCGGAAGTAAAAAATTATTTTTTGCAAAATTTACTATAGAAAAGGCAATCCCTGGCGTATTTAAAATTTTCGACAGTAAAAAATTAGTTTTTGAAAAATTTACTGTAGAAAAGGCAATCCCTGGCGCAATTAAAATTTGCGACAGTAGAAAATTATTTTATGAAAAATTTACTGTAGAAACGGCAATCCCTGGCGCAATTAAAATTTGCGACAGTAGAAAATTATTTTTTGTAAAATTTACTGTAGAAAAGGCAATCCCTGGCGTAATTAAAATTTGCGACAGTAGAAAATTATTTTTTGAAAAATTTACTGTAGAATACGCAATCCCTGGCGCAATTAAAATTGCGACAGTAGAAAATAATTTTTTTTAAAAATTTACTGTAGAAAAGGCAATCCCTGGCGCAATTGAAATTTGCGACAGTAAAAAATTATTTTTTGAAAAATTTACTATAGAAAAGGCAATCCCTGGCCCAATTAAAATTTGCGACAGTATAACATTAAATTTTGAAAAATTTACTATAGAAAAGGTAATCCCTGGCGTAATTAAAATTTGCGACATTAAAAAATTAGTTTTTACTATAGAAAAGGCAATCCCTGGCGTAATTAAAATTTGCGACAGTAAATAAATTAGTTTTTGAAAAATTTACTATAGAAAAGGCAATCTCTGGCGTATTTAAAATTTGCGACAGTAAAAAATTATTTTTTGAAAAATTTACTGTAGAAAAGGCAATCCCTGGCGCAATTAAAATTTGCGACAGTATAAAATTAAATTTTGAAAAATTTACTATAGAAAAGGCAATCCCTGGCGTAATTAAAATTTTCGACAGTAAAAAATTAGTTTTTGAAAAATTTACTATAGAAAAGGCAATCCCTGGCGCAATTAAAATTTGCGACAGTAAAAAATTATTTTTTGAAAAATTTACTGTAGAAAAGGCAATCCCTGGCGCAAATAAAATTTGGGACAGTATAAAATTAAATTTTGAAAAATTTACTATAGAAAAGGCAATCCCTGGCGTAATTAAAATTTGCGACAGTATAAAATTAAATTTTGAAAAATTTACTATAGAAAAGGCAGTCCCTGGCGTATTTAAAATTTGCGACAGTAAAAAATTAATTTTTGAAAAATTTACTATAGAAGAGGCAATCCCTGGTGCAATTAAAATTTGCGACAGTAAAAAATTATTTTTTGAAAAATTTACTGTAGAAAAGGCAATCCCTGGCGCAGTTATAATTTGCGATAGTAAAAAATTATTTTTTGAAAAATTTACTATAGAAAAGGCAATCCCTGGCGCAATTAAAATTTGCGACAGTAAAAAATTATTTTTTTGCCAAATTTACTATAGAAAAGGCAATCCCTGGCGCAATTAAAATTTGCGACAGTAAAAAATTATTTTTTGAATAATTTACTATAGAAAAGGCAATCCCTGGCGTAATTAAAATTTGCGACAGTATAAAATTAAGTTTTGAAAAATTTACTATAGAAAAGGCAATCCCTGGCGTAATTAAAATTTGCGACAGTATAAAATAATTTTTTGAAAAATTTACTATAGAAAAGCAATCCCTGGCGTAATTAAAATTTGCGACACTATAAAATTAAATTTTGAAAAATTTACTATAGAAAAGGCAATCCCTGGCGTAATTAAAATTTGCGACAGTAAAAAATTATTTTTTTAAAAATTTACTGTAGAAAAGGCAATCCCTGGCGTATTTAAAATTTGCGACAGTAAAAAATTATTTTTTGAAAAATTTACTATAGAAAAGGCAATCCCTGGCGCAATTAAAATTTGCGACAGTAAAAAATTATTTTTTGAATAATTTACTATAGAAAAGGCAATCCCTGGCGTATTTAAAATTTGCGACAGTAAAAAATTATTTTTTGAAAAATTTACTGTAGAAAAGGCAATCCCTGGCGCAATTAAAATTTGCGACAGTAGAAAATTATTTTATGAAAAATTTACTGTAGAAACGGCAATCCCTGGCGCAATTAAAATTTGCGACAGTAGAAAATTATTTTTTGTAAAATTTACTGTAGAAAAGGCAATCCCTGGCGCAATTAAAATTTGCGACAGTAGAAAATTATTTTTTGAAAAATTTACTGTAGAAAATGCAATCCCTGGCGCAATTAAAATTTGCGACAGTAGACAATTTTTTTTTGAAAAATTTACTGTAGAAAAGGCAATCCCTGGCGCAATTAAAATTTGCGACAGTAAAAAATTATTTTTTGAAAAATTTACTATAGAAAAGGCAATCCCTGGCGCAATTAAAATTTGCGACAGTATAAAATTAAATTTTGAAAAATTTACTATAGAAAAGGCAATCCATGGCGTAATTAAAATTTGCGACAGTATAAAACTATTTTTTGAAAAATTTACTATAGAAAATGCAATCCCTGGCGTAATTAAAATTTGCGACAGTAAAAAATTATTTTTTGAAAAATTTACTATAGAAAAGGCAATCCCTGGCGTATTTAAAATTTGCGACAGTATAAAATTAATTTTTGAAAAATTTACTATAGAAAAAAAAATCCCTGGCGCAATTAAAATTAGCGACAGTAAAAAATTATTTTTTGAATAATTTACTATAGAAAAGGCAATCCCTGGCGTAATTGAAATTTTCGACAGTAAAAAATTAGTTTTTACTATAGAAAAGGCAATCCCTGGCGTAAGTAAAATTTGCGACAGTAAAAAATTAATTTTTGAAAAATTTACTATAGAAGAGGCAATCCCTGGCGCAATTAAAACTTGCGACAGTAAAAAATTATTTTTTGAAAAATTTACTGTAGAAAAGGCAATCCCTGGCGCAATTAAAATTTGCGACAGTCAAAAATTATTTTTTGAAAAATTTACTATAGAAAAGGCAATCCCTGGCGCAATTAAAATTTGCGACAATAAAAAATTATTTTTTTGCAAAATTTACTATAGAAAAGGCAATCCCTGGCGCAATTAAAATTTGCGACAGTAAAAAATTATTTTTTGAATAATTTACTATAGAATAGGCAATCCCTGGCGTAATTAAAATTTGCGACAGTATAAAATTAAGTTTTGAAAATTTACTATAGAAAAGGCAATCCCTGGCGTAATTAAAATTTGCGACAGTATAAAATAATTTTTTGAAAAACTTACTATAGAAAAGGCAATCCCTGGCGTAATTAAAATTTGCGACAGTATAAAATTAAATTTTGAAAAATTTACTATAGAAAAGGCAATCCCTGGCGTAATTAAAATTTGCGACAGTAAAAAATTATTTTTTGAAAAATTTGCTGTAGAAAAGGCAATCCCTGGCGTATTTAAAATTTGCGACAGTAAAAAATTATTTTTTGAAAAATTTACTATAGAAAAGGCAATCCCTGGAGCAAATAAAATTTGCGACAGTAAAAAATTATTTTTTGAATAATTTACTATAGAAAAGGCAATCCCTGGCGTAATTAAAATTTCCGACAGTAAAAAATTAGTTTTTGAAAAATTTACTATAGAAAAGGCAATCCCTGGCGCAATTAAAATTTGCGATAGTAAAAAATTATTTTTTAAAATATTTACTATAGAAAAGGCAATCCCTGGCGCAATTAAAATTTGCGACAGTAAAAAATTATTTTTTTTGGCAAAATTTACTATAGAAAAACAATCCCTGGCGCAATTAAAATTTGCCACAGTAAACAATTATTTTTTGAATAATTTACTATAGAAAAGGCAATCCCTGGCGTAATTAAAATTTTCGATAGTAAAAAATTAGTTTTTGAAAAATTAGTTTTTGAAAAATTTACTATAGAAAAGGCGCAATTAAAATTTGCGACAGTAAAAAATTATTTTTTGAATAATTTACTATAGAAAAGGCAATCCCTGGCGTAATTAAAATTTTCGACAGTAAAAAAATTAGTTTTTGAAAAATTTACTATAGAAAAGGCAATCTCTGGCGTATTTAAAATTTGCGACAGTAAAAAATTAGTTTTTGAAAAATTTACTATAGAAAAGGCAATCCCTGGCGCAATTAGAATTTGCGACAGTAAAAAATTATTTTTTGAGAAATTTACTGTAGAAAAGGCAATCCCTGGCGCAATTAAAATTTGCGACAGTATAAAATTAAATTTTGAAAAATTTACTATAGAAAAGGCAATCCTTGGCGCAATTAAAATTTGCGACAGTATAAAATTATTTTTTGTAACATTTACTGTAGAAAAGGCATTCCCTGGCGCAATTAAAATTTGCGACAGTAGAAAATTATTTTTTGAAAAATTTACTACAGAAAAGGCAATCCTTGGCGCAATTAAAATTTGCGACAGTATAAAATTATTTTTTGTAACATTTACTGTAGAAAAGGCAATCCCTGGCGCAATTAAAATTTGCGACAGTAGAAAATTATTTTTTGGCGTAATTAAAATTTTCGACAGTAAAAAATTAGTTTTTACTATATAAAAGGCAATCCCTGGCGTAATTAAAATTTGCGACAGTAAAAAAATTACTTTTTGAAAAATTTACTATAGAAAAGGCAATCTCTGGCGTATTTAAAATTTGCGACAGTAAAAAATTAGTTTTTGAAAAATTAACTATAGAAAAGGAAATCTCTGGCGTATTTAAAATTTGCGACAGTAAAAAATTATTTTTTGAAAAATTTACTGCAGAAAAGGCAATCCCTGGCGCAATTAAAATTTGCGACAGTATAAAATTAAATTTTGAAAAATTTACTATAGAAAAGGCAATCCCTGGCGTAATTAAAATTTGCGACAGTATAAAATTAAGTTTTGAAAAATTTACTATAGAAAAGGCAATCCCTGGCGTAATTAAAATTTGCGACAGTATAAAATAATTTTTTGAAAAATTTACTATAGAAAAGGCAATCCCTGGCGGAATTAAAATTTGCGACAGTATAAAATTAAATTTTGAAAAATTTACTATAGAAAAGGCAATCCCTGGCGTAATTAAAATTTGCGACAGTATAAAATTAAATTTTGAAAAATTTACTATAGAAAAGGCAATCCCTGGCGTATTTAAAATTTGCGACAGTAAAAAATTAATTTTTGAAAGATTTACTATTGAAGAGGCAATCCCTGGCGCAATTAAAATTTGCGACAGTAAAAAATTATTTTTTGAAAAATTTACTGTAGAAAAGGCAATCCCTGGCGCAATTAAAATTTGCGACAGTAAAAAATTATTTTTTGAAAAATTTACTATAGAAAAGGCAATCCTTGGCGCAATTAAAATTTGCGACAGTAAAAAATTATTTTTTTGCCAAATTTACTATAGAAAAGGCAATCCCTGGCGCAATTAAAATTTGCGACAGTAAAAAATTATTTTTTGAATAATTTACTATAGAAAAGGCAATCCCTGGCGTAATTAAAATTTGCGACAGTATAAAATTAAGTTTTAAAAAATTTACTATAGAAAAGGCAATCCCTGGCATAATTAAAATTTGCGACAGTATAAAATAATTTTTTGAAAAATTTACTATAGAAAAGGCAATCCCTGGCGTAATTAAAATTTGCGACACTATAATATTAAATTTTGAAAAATTTACTATAGAAAAGGCAATCCCTGGCGTAATTAAAATTTGCGACAGTAAAAAATTATTTTTTGAAAAATTTACTGTAGAAAAGGCAATCCCTGGCGTATTTAAAATTTGCGACAGTAAAA
The DNA here is from genome assembly GCA_963930735.1 of Dioctria linearis. NCBI lineage: Eukaryota > Metazoa > Arthropoda > Insecta > Diptera > Asilidae > Dioctria > Dioctria linearis. The sequence goes on from CAWVNZ010003006.1 coordinate 215,101, forward strand.
AATTATTTTTTGAAAAATTTACTATAGAAAAGGCAAACCCTGGCGCAATTAAAATTTGCGACAGTAAAAAATTATTTTTTGAATCATTTACTATAGAAAAGCCAATCCCTGGCGTATATAAAATTTGCGACAGTAAAAAATTATTTTTGGAAAAATTTACTGTAGAAAAGGCAATCCCTGGCGCAATTAAAATTTGCGACAGTAGAAAATTTTTTTATGAAAAATTTACTGTAGAAACGGCAATCCCTGGCGCAATTAAAATTTGCGACAGTAGAAAATTATTTTTTGTAAAATTTACTGTAGAAAATGCAATCCCTGGCGCAATTAAGATTTGCGACAGTAGAAAATTATTTTTTGAAATATTTACTGTAGAAAATGCAATCCCTGGCGCAATTAAAATTTGCGACAGTAGAAAATTATTTTTTGAAAAATTTACTGTAGAAAAGGCAATCCCTGGCGCAATTAAAATTTGCGACAGTAAAAAATTATTTTTTGAAAAATTTACTATAGAAAAGGCAATCCCTGGCGCAATTAAAATTTGCGACAGTATAAAATTAAATTTTGAAAAATTTACTATAGAAAAGGCAATCCCTGGCGTAATTAAAATTTGCGACAGTAAAAAATTATTTTTTGAATAATTTACTATAGAAAAGGCAATACCTGGCGTAATTAAAATTTTCGACAGTAAAAAATTAGTTTTTAATATAGAAAAGGCAATCCCTGGCGTAATTAAAATTTGCGACAGTAAAAAATTAGTTTTTGAAAAATTTACTGTAGAAAAGGCAATCTCTGGCGTATTTAAAATTTGCGACAGTAAAAAATTAAGTTTTGAAAAATTTACTATAGAAAAGGCAATCCCTGGCGTAATTAAAATTTGCGACAGTATAAAATAATTTTTTGAAAAATTTACTGTAGAAAAGGCAATCCCTGGCGTATTTAAAATTTGCGACAGTAAAAAATTATTTTTTCAAAAATTTACTATAGAAAAGGCAATCCCTGGCGTAATTAAAATTTGCGACAATAAAAAATTATTTTTTGAATAATTTACTATAGAAAAGGCAATCCCTGGCGTAATTAAAATTTTCGCCAGTAAAAAATTAGTTTTTGAAAAATTTACTATAGAAAAGGCAATCCCTGGCGCAATTAAAATTTTCGACAGTATAAAATTAAATTTTGAAAAATATACTATAGAAAAGGCAATCCCTGGCGTAATTAAAATTTGCGACAGTATAAAATTAAGTTTTGAAAAATTTACTATAGAAAAGGCAATCCCTGGCGTAATTAAAATTTGCGACAGTATAAAATAATTTTTTGAAAAATTTACTATAGAAAAGGCAATCCCTGGCGTAATTAAAATTTGCGACAGTATAAAATTAAATTTTGAAAAATTTACTATAGAAATGGCAATCCCTGGCGTGATTAAAATTTGCGACAGTAAAAAATTATTTTTTGAATAATTTACTGTAGAAAAGGCAATCCCTGGCGTATTTAAAATTTGCGACAGTAAAAAATTATTTTTTCAAAAATTTACTATAGAAAAGGCAATCCCTGGCGTAATTAAAATTTGCGACAATAAAAAATTATTTTTTGAATAATTTACTATAGAAAAGGCAATCCCTGGCGTAATTAAAATTTTCGCCAGTAAAAAATTAGTTTTTGAAAAATTTACTATAGAAAAGGCAATCCCTGGCGCAATTAAAATTTGCGACAGTAAAAAATTATTTTTTGAAAAATTTACTGTAGAAAAGGCAATCCCTGGCGCAATTAAAATTTGGGACAGTATAAAATTAAATTTTGAAAAATTTACTATAGGAAAGGCAATCCCTGGCGTAATTAAAATTTGCGACAGTATAAAATTAAATTTTGAAAAATTTACTATAGAAAAGGCAATACCTGACGTATTTAAAATTTGCGACAGTAAAAAATTAATTTTTGAAAAATTTACTATAGAAGAGGCAATCCCTGGCGCAATTAAAATTTGCGACAGTAAAAAATTATTTTTTGAAAAATTTACTGTAGAAAAGGCAATCCCTGGCGCAATTAAAATTTGCGAAAGTAAAAAATTATTTTTTGAAAATTTTACTATAGAAAAGGCAATCCCTGGCGCAATTAAAATTTGCGACAGTAAAAAATTATTTTTTTGCAAAATTTACTATAGTAAAGGCAATCCCTGGCGCAATTAAAATTTGCGACAGTAAAAAATTATTTTTTGAATAATTTACTATAGAAAAGGCAATCCCTGGCCTAATTAAAATTTGCGACAGTATAAAATTAAGTTTTGAAAATTTACTATAGAAAAGGCAATCCCTTGCGTAATTAAAATTTGCGACAGTATAAAATAATTTTTTGAAAAACTTACTATAGAAAAGGCAATACCTGGCGTAATTAAAATTTGCGACAGTATAAAATTAAATTTTGAAAAATTTACTATAGAAAAGGCAATCCCTGGCGTAATTAAAATTTGCGACAGTAAAAAATTATTTTTTGAAAAATTTGCTGTAGAAAAGGCAATCCCTGGCGTATTTAAAATTTGCGAAAGTAAAAAATTATTTTTTGAAAAATTTACTATAGAAAAGGCAATCCCTGGAGCAATTAAAATTTGCGACAGTAAAAAATTATTTTTTGAATAATTTACTATAGAAAAGGCAATCCCTGGCGTAATTAAAATTTGCGACAGTATAAAATTAAATTTTGAAAAATCTACTATAGAAAAGGCAATCCCTGGCGTATTTAAAATTTGCGACAGTAAAAAATTAATTTTTGAAAAATTTACCATAGAAGAGGCAATCCCGGGCGCAATTAAATTTTGCGACAGTAAAAAAATTATTTTTTGAAAATTTTACTGTAGAAAAGGCAAACCCTGGCGCAATTAAAATTTGCGACAGTAAAAAATTATTTTTTGAAAAATTTACTATAGAAAAGGCAATCCCTGGCGCAATTAAAATTTGCGACAATAAAAAATTATTTTTTTTTGCAAAATTTACTATAGAAAAGGCAATCCCTGGCGCAATTAAAATTTGCGACAGTAAAAAATAATTTTTTGAATAATTTACTATAGAAGAGGCAATCCCTGGCGCAATTAAAATTTGCGACAGTAAAAAATTATTTTTTGAAAAATTTACTGTAGAAAAGGCAATCCCTGGCGCAATTAAAATTTGCGAAAGTAAAAAATTATTTTTTGAAAAATTTACTATAGAAAAGGCAATCCCTGGCGCAATTAAAATTTGCGACAGTAAAAAATTATTTTTTTGCAAAATTTACTATAGTAAAGGCAATCCCTGGCGCAATTAAAATTTGCGGCAGTAAAAAATTATTTTTTGAATAATTTACTATAGAAAAGGCAATCCCTGGCCTAATTAAAATTTGCGACAGTATAAAATTAAGTTTTGAAAATTTACTATAGAAAAGGCAATCCCTTGCGTAATTAAAATTTGCGACAGTATAAAATAATTTTTTGAAAAACTTACTATAGAAAAAGCAATCCCTGGCGTAATTAAAATTTGCGACAGTATAAAATTAAATTTTGAAAAATTTACTATAGAAAAGGCAATCCCTGGCGTAATTAAAATTTGCGACAGTAAAAAATTATTTTTTGAAAAATTTGCTGTAGAAAAGGCAATCCCTGGCGTATTTAAAATTTGCGAAAGTAAAAAATTATTTTTTGAAAAATTTACTATAGAAAAGGCAATCCCTGGAGCAATTAAAATTTGCGACAGTAAAAAATTATTTTTTGAATAATTTACTATAGAAAAGGCAATCCCTGGCGTAATTAAAATTTGCGACAGTATAAAATTAAATTTTGAAAAATCTACTATAGAAAAGGCAATCCCTGGCGTATTTAAAATTTGCGTCAGTAAAAAATTAATTTTTGAAAAATTTACCATAGAAGAGGCAATCCCGGGCGCAATTAAATTTTGCGACAGTAAAAAAATTATTTTTTGAAAATTTTACTGTAGAAAAGGCAAACCCTGGCGCAATTAAAATTTGCGACAGTAAAAAATTATTTTTTGAAAAATTTACTATAGAAAAGGCAATCCCTGGCGCAATTAAAATTTGCGACAATAAAAAATTATTTTTTTTTGCAAAATTTACTATAGAAAAGGCAATCCCTGGCGCAATTAAAATTTGCGACAGTAAAAAATAATTTTTTGAATAATTTACTATAGAAAAGGCAATCCCTGGCGTAATTAAAATTTTCGACAGTAAAAAATTAGTTTTTGAAAAATTTACTATAGAAAAGGCAATCCCTGGCGCAATTAAAATTTGCGACAGTAAAAAATTATTTTTTGAAAAATTTACTATAGAAAAGGCAATCCCTGGCGTAATTAAAATTTTCGACAGTAAAAAATTAATTTTTGAAAAATTTACTATAGAAAAGGCAATCCCTGGCGCAATTAGAATTTGCGACAGTAAAAGTTATTTTTTGAGAAATTTACTGTAGAAAAGGCAATCCCTGGCGCAATTAAAATTTGCGACAGTATAAAATTAAATTTTGAAAAATTTACTGTAGAAAAGGCAATCCTTGGCGCAATTAAAATTTGCGACAGTATAAAATTATTTTTTGTAAAATGTAATGTAGAAAAGGCAATCCCTGGCGCAATTAAAATTTGCGACAGTAGAAAATTATTTTTTGAAAAATTTACTGTAGAAAAGGCAATCCCTGGCGCAATTAAAATTTGCGACAATAGAAAATTATTTTTTGAAAAATTTACTATAGAAAAGGCAATCCATGGCGCAATTAAAATTTGCGACAGTATAAAATTATTTTTTGTAAAATTTACTGTAGAAAAGGCAATCCCTGGCGCAATTAAAATTTACGACAGTAGAAAATTATTTTTTGAAAAATTTACTGTAGAAAAGGCAATCCCTGGTGCAATTAAAATTTGCGACAGTAGAAAATTATTTTTTGAAAAATTTACTGTAGAAAAGGCAATCCCTGGCGCAATTAAAATTTGCGACAGTAAAAAATTAATTTTTGAAAAATTTACTATAGAAAAGGCAATCCCTGGCGTAATTAAAACTTGCGACAGTAAAAAATAGTTTTTGAAAAATTTACTATAGAAAAGGCAATCCCTGGCGCAATTAAAATTTGCGACAGTAGAAAATTATTCTTTGAAAAATTTACTGTAGAAAAGGCAATCCCTGGCGCAATTAAAATTTGCGACAGTAAAAAATTATTTTTTGAAAAATTTACTGTAGAAAAGGCAATCCCTGGCGCAATTAAAATTTGCGACAGTAGAAAATTATTTTATGAAAAATTTACTGTAGAAACGGCAATCCCTGGCGCAATTAAAATTTGCGACAATAGAAAATTATTTTTTGAAAAATTTACTGTAGAAAAGGCAATCCCTGGCGCAATTAAAATTTGCGACAGTAGAAAATAATTTTTTGAAAAATTTACTGTAGAAAAGGCAATCCCTGGCGTAATTAAGATTTGCGACAGTAAAAAATTATTTTTTGAAAAATTTACTATAGAAAAGGCAATCCCTGGCGCAATTAAAATTTGCGACAGTAAAAAAATAATTTTTTGAAAAATTTACTATAGAATAGGCAATCCCGGGCGGATTTAAAATTTGCGACAGTATAAAATTAAATTTTGAAAAATTTACTATAGAAAAGGCAATCCCTGGCGGAATTAAAATTTGCGTTAGTAAAAAATAATTTTTTGAAAAATTTACTGTAGAAAAGGCAATCCCTGGCGCAATTAAAATTTGCGACAGCAAAAAATTATTTTTTGAAAAATTTACTACAGAAAAGGCAATCCCTGGCGTAATTAAAATTTGCGACAGTAAAAAATTATTTTTTGAAAAATTTACTGTAGAAAAGGCAATCCCTGGCGCAATTAAAATTTGCGACAGTAAAAAATTATTTTTTGAAAAATTTGCTATAGAAAAGGCAATCGCTGGCGGATTTAAAATTTGCGACAGTAAAAAATTAATTTTTGAAAAATTTACTATAGAAAAGGCAATCCTTGGCCTAATTAAAATTTGCGACAGTAAAAAATTATTTTTTGAAAAATTTACTGTAGAAAAGGCAATCCCTGACGCAATTAAAATTTTCGACAGTAAAAAATTAGTTTTTCAAAAATTTACTATGGAAAAGGCAATCCCTGGCGCAATTAAAATTTGCGACAGTAAAAAATTAATTTTTGAAAAATTTACTATAGAAAAGGCAATCCCTGGCGTAATTAAAACTTGCGACAGTAAAAAATTAGTTTTTTGAAAAATTTACTGTAGAAAAGGCAATCCCTGGCGTAATTAAAATTTGCGACAGTAAAAAATTAATTTTGAAAAATTTACTATAGAAAAGGCAATCCCTGGCGCAATTAAAATTTGCGACAGTAAAGAATTATTTTTTGAAAAATTTACTATAGAAAAGGCAATCCCAGGCGTAATTAGAATTTGCGACAGTAAAAAATTATTTTTTGAAAAATTTACTATAGAAAAGGCAATCCCTGGCGCAATTAAAATTTGCGACAGTATAAAATTAATTTTTGAAAAATTTACTATAGAAAAAGCAATCCCCGGCGTAATTAAAATTTGCGACAGTAAAAAATTATTTTTTGAAAAATTTACTGTAGAAAAGGCAATCCCTGGTGTAATTAAAACTTGCGACAGTAAAAAATTAGTTTTTGAAAAATTTACTATAGAAAAGGCAATCCCTGGCGCAATTAAAATTTGCGACAGTAGAAAATTATTTTTTGAAAAATTTACTGTAGAAAAGGCAATCCCTGGCGCAATTAAAATTTGCGACAGTATAAAATTAAATTTTGAAAAATTTACTATAGAAAAGGCAATCCCTGGCGCAATTAAAATTTGCGACAGTAAAAAATTATTTTTTGAAAAATTTACTATGGAAAAGGCAATCCCTGGCGTAATTAAAATTTGCGACAGTAAAAAATTATTTTTTGAAAAATTTACTGTAGAAAAGGCAATCCCCGGCGTAATTAAAATTTGCGACAGTATAAAATTAATTTTTGAAAAATTTACTATAGAAAAGGCAATCCCTGGCGTAATTAAAATTTGCGACAGTATAAAATTAATTTTTGAAAAATTTACTATAGAAAAGGCAATCCCTGGCGTAATTAAAATTTGCGACAGTAAAAAATTAGTTTTTGAAAAATTTACTGTAGAAAAGGCAATCCCTGGCGTAATTATAATTTGCGACAGTAAAAAATTATTTTTTGAAAAATTTACTGTAGAAAAGGCAATCCCTGGCGCATTAAAATTTGCGACAGTATAAAATTATTTTTTGTAAAATTTACTGTAGAAAAGGCAATCCCTGGCGCAATTAAAATTTGCGACACTAGAAAATTATTTTTTGAAAAATTTACTGTAGAAAAGGCAATCCCTGGCGTAATTAAAATTTGCGACACTAAAAAATTGTTTTTTGAAAAATCTACTGTAGAAAAGGCAATCCCTGGCGCAATTAAAATTTGCGACAGTATAAAATTTATTTTTTGTAAAATTTACTGTAGAAAAGGCAATCCCTGGCGCAATTAAAATTTGCGACAGTAGAAAATAAATTATTTTTTGAAAAATTTACTGTAGAAAAGGCAAACCCTGGCGCAATTAAAATTTGCGACAGCAGAAAATTATTTTTTGAAAAATTTACTGTAGAAAATGCAATCCCTGGCGCAATTAAAATTTGCGACAGTAAAAAATTAATTTTTGAAAAATTTACTATAGAAAAGGCAATCCCTGGTGTAATTAAAACTTGCGACAGTAAAAAATTAGTTTTTGAAAAATTTACTATAGAAAAGGCAATCCCTGGCGCAATTAAAATTTGCGACAGTAGAAAATTATTTTTTGAAAAATTTACTGTAGAAAAGGCAATCCCTGGCGCAATTAAAATTTGCGACAGTATAAAATTAAATTTTGAAAAATTTACTATAGAAAAGGCAATCCCTGGCGCAATTAAAATTTGCGACAGTAAAAAATTAATTTTTGAAAAATTTACTATAGAAAAGGCAATCCCTGGCGCAATTAAAATTTGCGACAGTAGAAAATTATTTTTTGAAAAATTTACTGTAGAAAAGGCAATCCCTGGCGCAATTAAAATTTGCGACAGTAAAAAATTATTTTTTGAAAAATTTACACTAGAAAAGGCAATCCCTGGCGCAATTAAAATTTGCGACAGTAGAAAATTATTTTATGAAAAATTTACTGTAGAAACGGCAATCCCTGGCGCAATTAAAATTTGCGACAATAGAAAAATATTTTTTGAAAAATTTACTGCAGAAAAGGCAATCCCTGGCACAATTAAAATTTGCGACAGTAGAAAATAATTTTTTGAAAAATTTACTGTAGAAAAGGCAATCCCTGGCGTAATTAAGATTTGCGACAGTAAAAAATTATTTTTTGAAAAATTTACTATAGAAAAGGCAATGCCTGGCGCAATTAAAATTTGCGACAGTAAAAAAATTATTTTTTGAAAAATTTACTATAGAATAGGCAATCCCGGGCGGATTTAAAATTTGCGACAGTATAAAATTAAATTTTGAAAAATTTACTATAGAAAAGGCAATCCCTGGCGTAATTAAAATTTGCATTAGTAAAAAATTATTTTTTGAAAAATTTACTGTAGAAAAGGCAATCCCTGGCGCAATTAAAATTTGCGACAGCAAAAAATTATGTTTTGAAAAATTTACTATAGAAAAGGCAATCCCTGGCGTAATTAAAATTTGCGACAGTAAAAAATTATTTTTTGAAAAATTTACTGTAGAAAAGGCAATCCCTGGCGCAATTAAAATTTGCGACAGTAAAAAATTATTTTTTGAAAAATTTACTATAGAAAAGGCAATCCCTGGCGGATTTAAAATTTGCGACAGTAAAAAATTAATTTTTGAAAAATTTACTATAGAAAAGGCAATCCTTGGGGTAATTAAAATTTGCGACAGTAAAAAATTATTTTTTGAAAAATTTACTGTAGAAAAGGCAATCCCTGACGCAATTAAAATTTTCGACAGTAAAAAATTAGTTTTTCAAAAATTTACTATAGAAAAGGCAATCCCTGGCGCAATTAAAATTTGCGACAGTAAAAAATTAATTTTTGAAAAATTTACTATAGAAAAGGCAATCCCTGGCGTAATTAAAACTTGCGACAGTAAAAAATTAGTTTTTTGAAAAATTTACTGTAGAAAAGGCAATCCCTGGCGTAATTAAAATTTGCGACAGTAAAAAATTAATTTTTGAAAAATTTACTATAGAAAAGGCAATCCCTGGCGCAATTAAAATTTGCGACAGTAAAGAATTATTTTTTGAAAAATTTACTATAGAAAAGGCAATCCCAGGCGTAATTAAAATTTGCGACAGTAAAAAATTATTTTTTGAAAAATTTACTATAGAAAAGGCACTCCCTGGCGCAATTAAAATTTGCGACAGTATAAAATTAATTTTTGAAAAATTTACTATAGAAAAAGCAATCCCCGGCGTAATTAAAATTTGCGACAGTAAAAAATTATTTTTTGAAAAATTTACTGTAGAAAAGGCAATCCCTGGTGTAATTAAAACTTGCGACAGTAAAAAATTAGTTTTTGAAAAATTTACTATAGAAAAGGCAATCCCTGGTGCAATTAAAATTTGCGACAGTATAAAATTAATTTTTGAAAAATTTACTATAGAAAAGGCAATCCCTGGCGTAATTATAATTTGCGACAGTAAAAAATTATTTTTTGAAAAATTTACTGTAGAAAAGGCAATCCCTGGCGCATTAAAATTTGCGACAGTATAAAATTATTTTTTGTAAAATTTACTGTAGAAAAGGCAATCCCTGGCGCAATTAAAATTTGCGACACTAGAAAATTATTTTTTGAAAAATTTACTGTAGAAAAGGCAATCCCTGGCGTAATTAAAATTTGCGACACTAAAAAATTATTTTTTGAAAAATCTACTGTAGAAAAGGCAATCCCTGGCGCAATTAAATTTTGCGACAGTATAAAATTTATTTTTTGTAAAATTTACTGTAGAAAAGGCAATCCCTGGCGCAATTAAAATTTGCGACAGTAGAAAATAAATTATTTTTTGAAAAATTTACTGTAGAAAAGGCAAACCCTGGCGCAATTAAAATTTGCGACAGCAGAAAATTATTTTTTGAAAAATTTACTGTAGAAAATGCAATCCCTGGCGCAATTAAAATTTGCGACAGTAAAAAATTAATTTTTGAAAAATTTACTATAGAAAAGGCAATCCCTGGTGTAATTAAAACTTGCGACAGTAAAAAATTAGTTTTTGAAAAATTTACTATAGAAAAGGCAATCCCTGGCGCAATTAAAATTTGCGACAGTAGAAAATTATTTTTTGAAAAATTTACTGTAGAAAAGGCAATCCCTGGCGCAATTAAAATTTGCGACAGTATAAAATTAAATTTTGAAAAATTTACTATAGAAAAGGCAATCCCTGGCGCAATTAAAATTTGCGACAGTAAAAAATTAATTTTTGAAAAATTTACTATAGAAAAGGCAATCCCTGGCGCAATTAAAATTTGCGACAGTAGAAAATTATTTTTTGAAAAATTTACTGTAGAAAAGGCAATCCCTGGCGCAATTAAAATTTGCGACAGTAAAAAATTATTTTTTGAAAAATTTACACTAGAAAAGGCAATCCCTGGCGCAATTAAAATTTGCGACAGTAGAAAATTATTTTATGAAAAATTTACTGTAGAAACGGCAATCCCTGGCGCAATTAAAATTTGCGACAATAGAAAAATATTTTTTGAAAAATTTACTGCAGAAAAGGCAATCCCTGGCACAATTAAAATTTGCGACAGTAGAAAATAATTTTTTGAAAAATTTACTGTAGAAAAGGCAATCCCTGGCGTAATTAAGATTTGCGACAGTAAAAAATGATTTTTTGACAAATTTACTATAGAAAAGGCAATCCCTGGCGCAATTAAAATTTGCGACAGTAAAAAAATTATTTTTTGAAAAATTTACTATAGAATAGGCAATCCCGGGCGGATTTAAAATTTGCGACAGTATAAAATTAAATTTTGAAAAATTTACTATAGAAAAGGCAATCCCTGGCGTAATTAAAATTTGCATTAGTAAAAAATTATTTTTTGAAAAATTTACTGTAGAAAAGGCAATCCCTGGCGCAATTAAAATTTGCGACAGCAAAAAATTATGTTTTGAAAAATTTACTATAGAAAAGGCAATCCCTGGCGTAATTAAAATTTGCGACAGTAAAAAATTATTTTTTGAAAAATTTACTGTAGAAAAGGCAATCCCTGGCGCAATTAAAATTTGCGACAGTAAAAAATTATTTTTTGAAAAATTTACTATAGAAAAGGCAATCCCTGGCGGATTTAAAATTTGCGACAGTAAAAAATTAATTTTTGAAAAATTTACTATAGAAAAGGCAATCCCTGGCGTAATTAAAACTTGCGACAGTAAAAATTAGTTTTTTGAAAAATTTACTGTAGAAAAGGCAATCCCTGGCGTAATTAAAATTTGCGACAGTAAAAAATTAATTTTTGAAAAATTTACTATAGAAAAGGCAATCCCTGGCACAATTAAAATTTGCGACAGTAAAGAATTATTTTTTGAAAAATTTACTATAGAAAAGGCAATCCCAGGCGTAATTAAAATTTGCGACAGTAAAAAATTATTTTTTGAAAAATTTACTATAGAAAAGGCACTCCCTGGCGCAATTAAAATTTGCGACAGTATAAAATTAATTTTTGAAAAATTTACTATAGAAAAAGCAATCCCCGGCGTAATTAAAATTTGCGACAGTAAAAAATTATTTTTTGAAAAATTTACTGTAGAAAAGGCAATCCCTGGTGTAATTAAAACTTGCGACAGTAAAAAATTAGTTTTTGAAAAATTTACTATAGAAAAGGCAATCCCTGGTGCAATTAAAATTTGCGACAATAGAAAATTATTTTTTGAAAAATTTACTGTAGAAATGGCAATCCCTGGCGCAATTAAAATTTGCGACAGTATAAAATTAAATTTTGAAAAATTTACTATAGAAAAGGCAATCCCTGGCGCAATTAAAATTTGCGACAGTAAAAAAATATTTTTTGAAAAATTTACTATGGAAAAGGCAATCCCTGGCGTAATTAAAATTTGCGACAGTAAAAAATTATTTTTTTGCAAAATTTACTATAGAAAAGCAATCCCTGGCGCAATTAAAATTTGCGACAGTAAAAAATTATTTTTTGAATAATTTACTATAGAAAAGGCAATCCCTGGCGTAATTAAAATTTTCGACAGTAAAAAATTAGTTTTTGAAAAATTTACTATAGAAAAGGCAATCCCTGGCGCAATTAAAATTTGCGAGAGTAAAAAATTATTTTTTGAATAATTTACTATAGAAAAGGCAATCCCTGGCGTAATTAAAATTTTCGACAGTAAAAAATTAGTTTTTGAAAAATTTACTATAGAAAAGGCAATCCCTGGCGCAATTAGAATTTGCGACAGTAAAAAATTATTTTTTGAGAAATTTACTGTAGAAAAGGCAATCCCTGGCGCAATTAAAATTTGCGACAGCATAAAATTAAATTTTGAAAAATTTACTGTAGAAAATGCAATCCCTGGCGCAATTAAAATTTGCGACAGTATAAAATTTATTTTTTGTAAAATTTATTGTAGAAAAGGCAATCCCTGGCGCAATTAAAATTTGCGACAGTAGAAAATTAGTTTTTGAAAAATTTACTGTAGAAAAGGCAATCCCTGGCGTAATTATAATTTGCGACAGTAAAAAATTATTTTTTGAAAAATTTACTGTAGAAAAGGCAATCCCTGGCGCATTAAAATTTGCGACAGTATAAAATTATTTTTTGTAAAATTTACTGTAGAAAAGGCAATCCCTGGCGCAATTAAAATTTGCGACACTAGAAAATTATTTTTTGAAAAATTTACTGTAGAAAAGGCAATCCCTGGCGTAATTAAAATTTGCGACACTAAAAAATTATTTTTTGAAAATTCTACTGTAGAAAAGGCAATCCCTGGCGCAATTAAAATTTGCGACAGTATAAAATTTATTTTTTGTAAAATTTACTATAGAAAAGGCAATCCCTGGCGCAATTAAAATTTGCGACAGTAGAAAATAAATTATTTTTTGAAAAATTTACTGTAGAAAAGGCATACCCTGGCGCAATTAAAATTTGCGACAGCAGAAAATTATTTTTTGAAAAATTTACTGTAGAAAATGCAATCCCTGGCGCAATTAAAATTTGCGACAGTAAAAAATTAATTTTTGAAAAATTTACTATAGAAAAGGCAATCCCTGGTGTAATTAAAACTTGCGACAGTAAAAAATTAGTTTTTGAAAAATTTACTATAGAAAAGGCAATCCCTGGCGCAATTAAAATTTGCGACAGTAGAAAATTATTTTTTGAAAAATTTACTGTAGAAAAGGCAATCCCTGGCGCAATTAAAATTTGCGACAGTATAAAATTAAATTTTGAAAAATTTACTATAGAAAAGGCAATCCCTGGCGCAATTAAAATTTGCGACAGTAAAAAATTAATTTTTGAAAAATTTACTATAGAAAAGGCAATCCCTGGCGCAATTAAAATTTGCGACAGTAGAAAATTATTTTTTGAAAAATTTACTGTAGAAAAGGCAATCCCTGGCGCAATTAAAATTTGCGACAGTAAAAAATTATTTTTTGAAAAATTTACACTAGAAAAGGCAATCCCTGGCGCAATTAAAATTTGCGACAGTAGAAAATTATTTTATGAAAAATTTACTGTAGAAACGGCAATCCCTGGCGCAATTAAAATTTGCGACAATAGAAAAATATTTTTTGAAAAATTTACTGCAGAAAAGGCAATCCCTGGCACAATTAAAATTTGCGACAGTAGAAAATAATTTTTTGAAAAATTTACTGTAGAAAAGGCAATCCCTGGCGTAATTAAGATTTGCGACAGTAAAAAATTATTTTTTGAAAAATTTACTATAGAAAAGGCAATCCCTGGCGCAATTAAAATTTGCGACAGTAAAAAAATTATTTTTTGAAAAATTTACTATAGAATAGGCAATCCCGGGCGGATTTAAAATTTGCGACAGTATAAAATTAAATTTTGAAAAATTTACTATAGAAAAGGCAATCCCTGGCGTAATTAAAATTTGCATTAGTAAAAAATTATTTTTTGAAAAATTTACTGTAGAAAAGGCAATCCCTGGCGCAATTAAAATTTGCGACAGCAAAAAATTATGTTTTGAAAAATTTACTATAGAAAAGGCAATCCCTGGCGTAATTAAAATTTGCGACAGTAAAAAATTATTTTTTGAAAAATTTACTGTAGAAAAGGCAATCCCTGGCGCAATTAAAACTTGCGACAGTATAAAATTTATTTTTTGTAAAATTTACTATAGAAAAGGCAATCCCTGGCGCAATTAAAATTTGCGACAGTAGAAAATAAATTATTTTTTGAAAAATTTACTGTAGAAAAGGCAAACCCTGGCGCAATTAAAATTTGCGACAGCAGAAAATTATTTTTTGAAAAATTTACTGTAGAAAATGCAATCCCTGGCGCAATTAAAATTTGCGACAGTAAAAAATTAATTTTTGAAAAATTTACTATAGAAAAGGCAATCCCTGGTGTAATTAAAACTTGCGACAGTAAAAAATTAGTTTTTGAAAAATTTACTATAGAAAAGGCAATCCCTGGCGCAATTAAAATTTGCGACAGTAGAAAATTATTTTTTGAAAAATTTACTGTAGAAAAGGCAATCCCTGGCGCAATTAAAATTTGCGACAGTATAAAATTAAATTTTGAAAAATTTACTATAGAAAAGGCAATCTCTGGCGCAATTAAAATTTGCGACAGTAAAAAATTAATTTTTGAAAAATTTACTATAGAAAAGGCAATCCCTGGCGCAATTAAAATTTGCGACAGTAGAAAATTATTTTTTGAAAAATTTACTGTAGAAAAGGCAATCCCTGGCGCAATTAAAATTTGCGACAGTAAAAAATTATTTTTTGAAAAATTTACACTAGAAAAGGCAATCCCTGGCGCAATTAAAATTTGCGACAGTAGAAAATTATTTTATGAAAAATTTACTGTAGAAACGGCAATCCCTGGCGCAATTAAAATTTGCGACAATAGAAAAATATTTTTTGAAAAATTTACTGCAGAAAAGGCAATCCCTGGCACAATTAAAATTTGCGACAGTAGAAAATAATTTTTTGAAAAATTTACTGTAGAAAAGGCAATCCCTGGCGTAATTAAGATTTGCGACAGTAAAAAATTATTTTTTGAAAAATTTACTATAGAAAAGGCAATCCCTGGCGCAATTAAAATTTGCGACAGTAAAAAAATTATTTTTTGAAAAATTTACTATAGAATAGGCAATCCCGGGCGGATTTAAAATTTGCGACAGTATAAAATTAAATTTTGAAAAATTTACTATAGAAAAGGCAATCCCTGGCGTAATTAAAATTTGCATTAGTAAAAAATTATTTTTTGAAAAATTTACTGTAGAAAAGGCAATCCCTGGCGCAATTAAAATTTGCGACAGCAAAAAATTATGTTTTGAAAAATTTACTATAGAAAAGGCAATCCCTGGCGTAATTAAAATTTGCGACAGTAAAAAATTATTTTTTGAAAAATTTACTGTAGAAAAGGCAATCCCTGGCGCAATTAAAATTTGCGACAGTAAAAAATTATTTTTTGAAAAATTTACTATAGAAAAGGCAATCCCTGGCGGATTTAAAATTTGCGACAGTAAAAAATTAATTTTTGAAAAATTTACTATAGAAAAGGCAATCCTTGGGGTAATTAAAATTTGCGACAGTAAAAAATTATTTTTTGAAAAATTTACTGTAGAAAAGGCAATCCCTGACGCAATTAAAATTTTCGACAGTAAAAAATTAGTTTTTCAAAAATTTACTATAGAAAAGGCAATCCCTGGCGCAATTAAAATTTGCGACAGTAAAAAATTAATTTTTGAAAAATTTACTATAGAAAAGGCAATCCCTGGCGTAATTAAAACTTGCGACAGTAAAAAATTAGTTTTTTGAAAAATTTACTGTAGAAAAGGCAATCCCTGGCGTAATTAAAATTTGCGACAGTAAAAAATTAATTTTTGAAAAATTTACTATAGAAAAGGCAATCCCTGGCGCAATTAAAATTTGCGACAGTAAAGAATTATTTTTTGAAAAATTTACTATAGAAAAGGCAATCCCAGGCGTAATTAAAATTTGCGACAGTAAAAAATTATTTTTTGAAAAATTTACTATAGAAAAGGCACTCCCTGGCGCAATTAAAATTTGCGACAGTATAAAATTAATTTTTGAAAAATTTACTATAGAAAAAGCAATCCCCGGCGTAATTAAAATTTGCGACAGTAAAAAATTATTTTTTGAAAAATTTACTGTAGAAAAGGCAATCCCTGGTGTAATTAAAACTTGCGACAGTAAAAAATTAGTTTTTGAAAAATTTACTATAGAAAAGGCAATCCCTGGTGCAATTAAAATTTGCGACAATAGAAAATTATTTTTTGACAAATTTACTGTAGAAATGGCAATCCCTGGCGCAATTAAAATTTGCGACAGTATAAAATTAAATTTTGAAAAATTTACTATAGAAAAGGCAATCCCTGGCGCAATTAAAATTTGCGACAGTAAAAAAATATTTTTTGAAAAATTTACTATGGAAAAGGCAATCCCTGGCGTAATTAAAATTTGCGACAGTAAAAAATTATTTTTTTGCAAAATTTACTATAGAAAAGGCAATCCCTGGCGCAATTAAAATTTGCGACAGTAAAAAATTATTTTTTGAATAATTTACTATAGAAAAGGCAATCCCTGGCGTAATTAAAATTTTCAACAGTAAAAAATTAGTTTTTGAAAAATTTACTATAGAAAAGGCAATCCCTGGCGCAATTAAAATTTGCGAGAGTAAAAAATTATTTTTTGAATAATTTACTATAGAAAAGGCAATCCCTGGCGTAATTAAAATTTTCGACAGTAAAAAATTAGTTTTTGAAAAATTTACTATAGAAAAGGCAATCCCTGGCGCAATTAGAATTTGCGACAGTAAAAAATTATTTTTTGAGAAATTTACTGTAGAAAAGGCAATCCCTGGCGCAATTAAAATTTGCGACAGCATAAAATTAAATTTTGAAAAATTTACTATAGAAAAGGCAATCCTTGGCGCAATTAAAATTTCCGACAGTATAAAATTATTTTTTGTAAAATTTACTGTAGAAAAGGCAATCCCTGGCGCAATTAAAATTTGCGACAGTAGAAAATTATTTTTTGAAAAATTTACTGTAGAAAAGGCAATCCCTGGCGCAATTAAAATTTGCGACAGTAGAAAATTATTTTTTGAAAAATTTACTATAGAAAAGGCAATCCCTGGCGTAATTAAAATTTTCGACAGTAAAAAATTAGTTTTTACTATAGAAAAGGCAATCCCTGGCGTAATTAAAATTTGCGACAGTAAAAAAATTAGTTTTTGAAAAATTTACTATAGAAAAGGCAATCTCTGGCGTATTTAAAATTTGCGACAGTAAAAAATTAGTTTTTGAAAAATTTACTATAGAAAAGGCAATCTCTGGCGTATTTAAAATTTGCGACAGTAAAAAATTATTTTTTGAAAAATTTACTGTAGAAAAGGCAATCCCTGGCGCAATTAAAATTTGCGACAGTATAAAATTAAATTTTGAAAAATTTACTATAGAAAAGGCAATCCCTGGCGTAATTAAAATTTGCGACAGTAAAAAATTATTTTTTGAATAATTTACTATAGAAAAGGCAATCCCTGGCGTAATTAAAATTTTCGACAGTAAAAAATTAGTTTTTGAAAAATTTACTATAGAAAAGGCAATCCCTGGCGCAATTAAAATTTGCGAGAGTAAAAAATTATTTTTTGAATAATTTACTATAGAAAAGGCAATCCCTGGCGTAATTAAAATTTTCGACAGTAAAAAATTAGTTTTTTAAAAATTTACTACAGAAAAGGCAATCCCTGGCGCAATTAGAATTTGCGACAGTAAAAAATTATTTTTTGAGAAATTTACTGTAGAAAAGGCAATCCCTGGCGCAATTAAAATTTGCGACAGCATAAAATTAAATTTTGAAAAATTTACTATAGATAAGGCAATCCTTGGCGCAATTAAAATTTGCGACAGTAAAAATTATTTTTTGAAAAATTTACTATAGAAAAGGCAATCCCTGGCGCAATTAAAATTTGCGACAGTAAAAAATTATTTTTTTTGAAAATTTTACTGTAGAAAAGGCAAACCCTGGCGCAATTAAAGTTTGCGACAGTAAAAAATTATTTTTTGAAAAATTTACTATAGAAAAGGCAATCCCTGGCGCAATTAAAATTTGCGACAGTAAAAAATTATTTTTTTTGAAAATTTTACTGTAGAAAAGGCAAACCCTGGCGCAATTAAAATTTGCGACAGTAAAAAATTATTTTTTGAAAAATTTACTATAGAAAAGGCAATCCCTGGCGTAATTAAAATTTGCGACAGTAAAAAATTATTTTTTGAAAAATTTACTGTAGAAAAGGCAATCCCTGGCGCAATTAAAATTTGCGACAGTAAAAAATTATTTTTTGAAAAATTTACTATAGAAAAGGCAATCCCTGGCGGATTTAAAATTTGCGACAGTAAAAAATTAATTTTTGAAAAATTTACTATAGAAAAGGCAATCCTTGGGGTAATTAAAATTTGCGACAGTAAAAAATTATTTTTTGAAAAATTTACTGTAGAAAAGGCAATCCCTGACGCAATTAAAATTTTCGACAGTAAAAAATTAGTTTTTCAAAAATTTACTATAGAAAAGGCAATCCCTGGCGCAATTAAAATTTGCGACAGTAAAAAATTAATTTTTGAAAAATTTACTATAGAAAAGGCAATCCCTGGCGTAATTAAAACTTGCGACAGTAAAAAATTAGTTTTTTGAAAAATTTACTGTAGAAAAGGCAATCCCTGCCGTAATTAAAATTTGCGACAGTAAAAAATTAATTTTTGAAAAATTTACTATAGAAAAGGCAATCCCTGGCGCAATTAAAATTTGCGACAGTAAAGAATTATTTTTTGAAAAATTTACTATAGAAAAGGCAATCCCAGGCGTAATTAAAATTTGCGACAGTAAAAAATTATTTTTTGAAAAATTTACTATAGAAAAGGCACTCCCTGGCGCAATTAAAATTTGCGACAGTATAAAATTAATTTTTGAAAAATTTACTATAGAAAAAGCAATCCCCGGCGTAATTAAAATTTGCGACAGTAAAAAATTATTTTTTGAAAAATTTACTGTAGAAAAGGCAATCCCTGGTGTAATTAAAACTTGCGACAGTAAAAAATTAGTTTTTGAAAAATTTACTATAGAAAAGGCAATCCCTGGTGCAATTAAAATTTGCGACAATAGAAAATTATTTTTTGAAAAATTTACTGTAGAAATGGCAATCCCTGGCGCAATTAAAATTTGCGACAGTATAAAATTAAATTTTGAAAAATTTACTATAGAAAAGGCAATCCCTGGCGCAATTAAAATTTGCGACAGTAAAAAAATATTTTTGAAAAATTTACTATGGAAAAGGCAATCCCTGGCGTAATTAAAATTTGCGACAGTAAAAAATTATTTTTTTTGCAAAATTTACTATAGAAAAGGCAATCCCTGGCGCAATTAAAATTTGCGACAGTAAAAAATTATTTTTTGAATAATTTACTATAGAAAAGGCAATCCCTGGCGTAATTAAAATTTTCGACAGTAAAAAATTAGTTTTTGAAAAATTTACTATAGAAAAGGCAATCCCTGGCGCAATTAAAATTTGCGAGAGTAAAAAATTATTTTTTGAATAATTTACTATAGAAAAGGCAATCCCTGGCGTAATTAAAATTTTCGACAGTAAAAAATTAGTTTTTGAAAAATTTACTATAGAAAAGGCAATCCCTGGCGCAATTAGAATTTGCGACAGTAAAAAATTATTCTTTGAGAAATTTACTGTAGAAAAGGCAATCCCTGGCGCAATTAAAATTTGCGACAGCATAAAATTAAATTTTGAAAAATTTACTATAGAAAAGGCAATCCTTGGCGCAATTAAAATTTCCGACAGTATAAAATTATTTTTTGTAAAATTTACTGTAGAAAAGGCAATCCCTGGCGCAATTAAAATTTGCGACAGTAGAAAATTATTTTTTGAAAAATTTACTGTAGAAAAGGCAATCCCTGGCGCAATTAAAATTTGCGACAGTAGAAAATTATTTTTTGAAAAATTTACTATAGAAAAGGCAATCCCTGGCGTAATTAAAATTTTCGACAGTAAAAAATTAGTCTTTACTATAGAAAAGGCAATCCCTGGCGTAATTAAAATTTGCGACAGTAAAAAAATTAGTTTTTGAAAAATTTACTATAGAAAAGGCAATCTCTGGCGAATTTAAAATTTGCGACAGTAAAAAATTAGTTTTTGAAAAATTTACTATAGAAAAGGCAATCTCTGGCTTATTTAAAATTTGCGACAGTAAAAAATTATTTTTTGAAAAATTTACTGTAGAAAAGGCAATCCCTGGCGCAATTAAGATTTGCGACAGTATAAAATTAAATTTTGAAAAATTTACTATAGAAAAGGCAATCCCTGGCGTAATTAAAATTTGCGACAGTAAAAAATTATTTTTTGAATAATTTACTATAGAAAAGGCAATCCCTGGCGTAATTAAAATTTTCGACAGTAAAAAATTAGTTTTTGAAAAATTTACTATAGAAAAGGCAATCCCTGGCGCAATTAAAATTTGCGAGAGTAAAAAATTATTTTTTGAATAATTTACTATAGAAAAGGCAATCCCTGGCGTAATTAAAATTTTCGACAGTAAAAAATTAGTTTTTCAAAAATTTACTATAGAAAAGGCAATCCCTGGCGCAATTAAAATTTGCGACAGTAAAAAATTAATTTTTGAAAAATTTACTATAGAAAAGGCAATCCCTGGCGTAATTAAAACTTGCGACAGTAAAAAATTAGTTTTTTGAAAAATTTACTGTAGAAAAGGCAATCCCTGCCGTAATTAAAATTTGCGACAGTAAAAAATTAATTTTTGAAAAATTTACTATAGAAAAGGCAATCCCTGGCGCAATTAAAATTTGCGACAGTAAAGAATTATTTTTTGAAAAATTTACTATAGAAAAGGCAATCCCAGGCGTAATTAAAATTTGCGACAGTAAAAAATTATTTTTTGAAAAATTTACTATAGAAAAGGCACTCCCTGGCGCAATTAAAATTTGCGACAGTATAAAATTAATTTTTGAAAAATTTACTATAGAAAAAGCAATCCCCGGCGTAATTAAAATTTGCGACAGTAAAAAATTATTTTTTGAAAAATTTACTGTAGAAAAGGCAATCCCTGGTGTAATTAAAACTTGCGACAGTAAAAAATTAGTTTTTGAAAAATTTACTATAGAAAAGGCAATCCCTGGTGCAATTAAAATTTGCGACAATAGAAAATTATTTTTTGAAAAATTTACTGTAGAAATGGCAATCCCTGGCGCAATTAAAATTTGCGACAGTATAAAATTAAATTTTGAAAAATTTACTATAGAAAAGGCAATCCCTGGCGCAATTAAAATTTGCGACAGTAAAAAAATATTTTTTGAAAAATTTACTATGGAAAAGGCAATCCCTGGCGTAATTAAAATTTGCGACAGTAAAAAATTATTTTTTTGCAAAATTTACTATAGAAAAGGCAATCCCTGGCGCAATTAAAATTTGCGACAGTAAAAAATTATTTTTTGAATAATTTACTATAGAAAAGGCAATCCCTGGCGTAATTAAAATTTTCGACAGTAAAAAATTAGTTTTTGAAAAATTTACTATAGAAAAGGCAATCCCTGGCGCAATTAAAATTTGCGAGAGTAAAAAATTATTTTTTGAATAATTTACTATAGAAAAGGCAATCCCTGGCGTAATTAAAATTTTCGACAGTAAAAAATTAGTTTTTGAAAAATTTACTATAGAAAAGGCAATCCCTGGCGCAATTAGAATTTGCGACAGTAAAAAATTATTTTTTGAGAAATTTACTGTAGAAAAGGCAATCCCTGGCGCAATTAAAATTTGCGACAGCATAAAATTAAATTTTGAAAAATTTACTATAGAAAAGGCAATCCTTGGCGCAATTAAAATTTCCGACAGTATAAAATTATTTTTTGTAAAATTTACTGTAGAAAAGGCAATCCCTGGCGCAATTAAAATTTGCGACAGTAGAAAATTATTTTTTGAAAAATTTACTGTAGAAAAGGCAATCCCTGGCGCAATTAAAATTTGCGACAGTAGAAAATTATTTTTTGAAAAATTTACTATAGAAAAGGCAATCCCTGGCGTAATTAAAATTTTCGACAGTAAAAAATTAGTCTTTACTATAGAAAAGGCAATCCCTGGCGTAATTAAAATTTGCGACAGTAAAAAAATTAGTTTTTGAAAAATTTACTATAGAAAAGGCAATCTCTGGCGTATTTAAAATTTGCGACAGTAAAAAATTAGTTTTTGAAAAATTTACTATAGAAAAGGCAATCTCTGGCTTATTTAAAATTTGCGACAGTAAAAAATTATTTTTTGAAAAATTTACTGTAGAAAAGGCAATCCCTGGCGCAATTAAGATTTGCGACAGTATAAAATTAAATTTTGAAAAATTTACTATAGAAAAGGCAATCCCTGGAGTAATTAAAATTTGCGACAGTAAAAAATTATTTTTTGAATAATTTACTATAGAAAAGGCAATCCCTGGCGTAATTAAAATTTTCGACAGTAAAAAATTAGTTTTTGAAAAATTTACTATAGAAAAGGCAATCCCTGGCGCAATTAAAATTTGCGAGAGTAAAAAATTATTTATTGAATAATTTACTATAGAAAAGGCAATCCCTGGCGTAATTAAAATTTTCGACAGTAAAAAATTAGTTTTTGAAAAATTTACTATAGAAAAGGCAATCCCTGGCGCAATTAGAATTTGCGACAGTAAAAAATTATTTTTTGAGAAATTTACTGTAGAAAAGGCAATCCCTGGCGCAATTAAAATTTGCGACAGCATAAAATTAAATTTTGAAAAATTTACTATAAAAAAGGCAATCCTTGGCGCAATTAAAATTTGCGACAGTAAAAAATTAGTTTTTACTATAGAAAAGGCAATCCCTGGCGTAATTAAAATTTGCGACAGTAAAAAAATTAGTTTTTGAAAAATTTACTATAGAAAAGGCAATCTCTGGCGTATTTAAAATTTGCGACAGTAGAAAATTATTTTTTGAAAAATTTACTATAGAAAAGGCAATCCCTGGCGTAATTAAAATTTTCGACAGTAAAAAATTAGTTTTTACTATAGAAAAGGCAATCCCTGGCGTAATTAAAATTTGCGACAGTAAAAAAATTAGTTTTTGAAAAATTTACTATAGGAAAGGCAATCTCTGGCGTATTTAAAATTTGCGACAGTAAAAAATTAGTTTTTGAAAAATTTACTATAGAAAAGGCAATCTCTGGCGTATTTAAAATTTGCGACAGTAAAAAATTATTTTTTGAAAAATTTACTGTAGAAAAGGCAATCCCTGGCGCAATTAAAATTTGCGACAGTATAAAATTAAATTTTGAAAAATTTACTATAGAAAAGGCAATCCCTGGCGTAATTAAAATTTGCGACAGTAAAAAATTATTTTTTGAATAATTTACTATAGAAAAGGCAATCCCTGGCGTAATTAAAATTTTCGACAGTAAAAAATTAGTTTTTGAAAAATTTACTATAGAAAAGGCAATCCCTGGCGCAATTAAAATTTGCGAGAGTAAAAAATTATTTTTTGAATAATTTACTATAGAAAAGGCAATCCCTGGCGTAATTAAAATTTTCGACAGTAAAAAATTAGTTTTTTAAAAATTTACTACAGAAAAGGCAATCCCTGGCGCAATTAGAATTTGCGACAGTAAAAAATTATTTTTTGAGAAATTTACTGTAGAAAAGGCAATCCCTGGCGCAATTAAAATTTGCGACAGCATAAAATTAAATTTTGAAAAATTTACTATAGAAAAGCCAATCCTTGGCGCAATTAAAATTTGCGACACTAAAAATTATTTTTTGAAAAATTTACTATAGAAAAGGCAATCCCTGGCGCAATTAAAATTTGCGACAGTAAAAAATTATTTTTTTTGAAAATTTTACTGTAGAAAAGGCAAACCCTGGCGCAATTAAAGTTTGCGACAGTAAAAAATTATTTTTTGAAAAATTTACTATAGAAAAGGCAATCCCTGGCGCAATTAAAATTTGCGACAGTAAAAAATTATTTTTTGAAAAATTTACTATAGAAAAGGCAATCCCTGGCGCAATTAAAATTTGCGACAGTAAAAAATTATTTTTTGAAAAATTTACTATAGAAAAGGCAATCCCTGGCGCAATTAAAATTTGCGACAGTAAAAAATTATTTTTTTTGAAAATTTTACTGTAGAAAAGGCAAACCCTGGCGCAATTAAAATTTGCGACAGTAAAAAATTATTTTTTGAAAAATTTACTATAGAAAAGGCAATCCCTGGCGCAATTAAAATTTGCGACAGTAAAAAATTATTTTTTTTGCAAAATTTACTATAGAAAAGGCAATCCCTGGCGCAATCAAAATTTGCGACAGTAAAAAATTATTTTTTGAATAATTTACTATAGAAAAGGCAATCCCTGGCGTAATTAAAATTTTCGACAGTAAAAAATTAGTTTTTGAAAAATTTACTATAGAAAAGGCAATCCCTGGCGCAATTAAAATTTGCGAGAGTAAAAAATTATTTTTTGAATAATTTACTATAGAAAAGGCAATC
The DNA here is from genome assembly GCA_963930735.1 of Dioctria linearis. Classification (NCBI taxonomy): domain Eukaryota; kingdom Metazoa; phylum Arthropoda; class Insecta; order Diptera; family Asilidae; genus Dioctria; species Dioctria linearis. The sequence continues at coordinate 239,836 of CAWVNZ010003006.1, forward strand.
CCTGGCGTAATTAAAATTTTCGACAGTAAAAAATTAGTTTTTGAAAAATTGACTATAGAAAAGGCAATCCCTGGCGCAATTAGAATTTGCGACAGTAAAAAATTATTTTTTGAGAAATTTACTGTAGAAAAGGCAATCCCTGGCGCAATTAAAATTTGTGACAGCATAAAATTAAATTTTGAAAAATTTACTATAGAAAAGGCAATCCTTGGCGCAATTAAAATTTCCGACAGTATAAAATTATTTTTTGTAAAATTTACTGTAGAAAAGGTAATCCCTGGCGCAATTAAAATTTGCGACAGTAGAAAATTATTTTTTGAAAAATTTACTGTAGAAAAGGCAATCCCTGGCGCAATTAAAATTTGCGACAGTAGAAAATTATTTTTTGAAAAATTTACTATAGAAAAGGCAATCCCTGGCGTAATTAAAATTTTCGACAGTAAAAAATTAGTTTTTACTATAGAAAAGGCAATCCCTGGCGTAATTAAAATTTGCGACAGTAAAAAAATTAGTTTTTGAAAAATTTACTATAGAAAAGGCAATCTCTGGCGTATTTAAAATTTGCGACAGTAAAAAATTAGTTTTTGAAAAATTTACTATAGAAAAGGCAATCTCTGGCGTATTTAAAATTTGCGACAGTAAAAAATTATTTTTGAAAAATTTACTGTAGAAAAGGCAATCCCTGGCGCAATTAAAATTTGCGACAGTATAAAATTAAATTTTGAAAAATTTACTATAGAAAAGGCAATCCCTGGAGTAATTAAAATTTGCGACAGTATAAAATTAAGTTTTGAAAAATTTACTATAGAAAAGGCAATCCCCGGCGTAATTAAAATTTGCGACAGTATAAAATAATTTTTTGAAAAATTTACTATAGAAAAGGCAATCCCTGGCGTAATTAAAATTTGCGACAGTATAAAATTAAATTTTGAAAAATTTACTATAGAAAAGGCAATCCATGGAGTAATTAAAATTTGCGACAGTAAAAAATTATTTTTTGAAAAATTTACTGTAGAAAAGGCAATCCCTGGCGTATTTAAAATTTGCGACAGTAAAAAATTATTTTTTGAAAAATTTACTATAGAAAAGGCAATCCCTGGCGCAATTAAAATTTGCAACAGTAAAAAATTATTTTTTGAATAATTTACTATAGAAAAGGCAATCCCTGGCGTAATTAAAACTTTCGACAGTCAAAAATTAGTTTTTGAAAAATTTACTATAGAAAAGGCAATCCCTGGCGTATTTAAAATTTGCGACAGTAAAAAATTATTTTTTGAAAAATTTACTGTAGAAAAGGCAGTCCCTGGCGCAATTAAAATTTGGGACAGTATAAAATTAAATTTTGAAAAATTTACTATAGAAAAGGCAATCCCTGGCGTAATTAAAATTTGCGACAGTATAAAATTAAATTTTGAAAAATTTACTATAGAAAAGGCAATCCCTGGCGTATTTAAAATTTGCGACAGTAAAAAATTAATTTTTGAAAGATTTAGTATAGAAGAGGCAATCCCTGGCGTAATTAAAATTTGCGACAGTATAAAATTAAGTTTTGAAAAATTTACTATAGAAAAGGCAATCCCTGGCGTAATTAAAATTTGCGACAGTATAAAATATTTTTTTGAAAAATTTACTATAGAAAAGGCAATCCCTGGCGTAATTAAAATTTGCGACACTATAAAATTAAATTTTGAAAAATTTACTATAGAAAAGGCAATCCCTGGCGTAATTAAAATATGCGACAGTAAAAAATTATTTTTTGAAAAATTTACTGTAGAAAAGGCAATCCCTGGCGCAATTAAAATTTGCGACAGTAAAATATTATTTTTTTGCCAAATTTACTATAGAAAAGGCAATCCCTGGCGCAATTAAAATTTGCGACAGTAAAAAATTATTTTTTTAATAATTTACTATAGAAAAGGCAATCCCTGGCGTAATTAAAATTTGCGACAGTATAAAATTAAGTTTTGAAAAATTTACTATAGAAAAGGCAATCCCTGGCGTAATTAAAATTTGCGACAGTATAAAATATTTTTTTGAAAAATTTACTATAGAAAAGGCAATCCCTGGCGTAATTAAAATTTTCGACAGTAAAAAATTAGTTTTTACTATAGAAAAGGCAATCCCTGGCGTAATTAAAATTTGCGACAGTAAAAAAATTAGTTTTTGAAAAATTTACTATAGAAAAGGCAATCTCTGGCGTATTTAAAATTTGCGACAGTAAAAAATTAGTTTTTGAAAAATTTACTATAGAAAAGGCAATCTCTGGCGTATTTAAAATTTGCGACAGTAAAAAATTATTTTTTGAAAAATTTACTGTAGAAAAGCAATCCCTGGCGCAATTAAAATTTGCGACAGTATAAAATTAAATTTTGAAAAATTTACTATAGAAAAGGCAATCCCTGGAGTAATTAAAATTTGCGACAGTATAAAATTAAGTTTTGAAAAATTTACTATAGAAAAGGCAATCCCCGGCGTAATTAAAATTTGCGACAGTATAAAATAATTTTTTGAAAAATTTACTATAGAAAAGGCAATCCCTGGCGTAATTAAAATTTGCGACAGTATAAAATTAAATTTTGAAAAATTTACTATAGAAAAGGCAATCCATGGAGTAATTAAAATTTGCGACAGTAAAAAATTATTTTTTGAAAAATTTACTGTAGAAAAGGCAATCCCTGGCGTATTTAAAATTTGCGACAGTAAAAAATTATTTTTTGAAAAATTTACTATAGAAAAGGCAATCCCTGGCGCAATTAAAATTTGCAACAGTAAAAAATTATTTTTTGAATAATTTACTATAGAAAAGGCAATCCCTGGCGTAATTAAAACTTTCGACAGTCAAAAATTAGTTTTTGAAAAATTTACTATAGAAAAGGCAATCCCTGGCGTATTTAAAATTTGCGACAGTAAAAAATTATTTTTTGAAAAATTTACTGTAGAAAAGGCAGTCCCTGGCGCAATTAAAATTTGGGACAGTATAAAATTAAATTTTGAAAAATTTACTATAGAAAAGGCAATCCCTGGCGTAATTAAAATTTGCGACAGTATAAAATTAAATTTTGAAAAATTTACTATAGAAAAGGCAATCCCTGGCGTATTTAAAATTTGCGACAGTAAAAAATTAATTTTTGAAAGATTTAGTATAGAAGAGGCAATCCCTGGCGTAATTAAAATTTGCGACAGTATAAAATTAAGTTTTGAAAAATTTACTATAGAAAAGGCAATCCCTGGCGTAATTAAAATTTGCGACAGTATAAAATATTTTTTTGAAAAATTTACTATAGAAAAGGCAATCCCTGGCGTAATTAAAATTTGCGACACTATAAAATTAAATTTTGAAAAATTTACAATAGAAAAGGCAATCCCTGGCGTAATTAAAATATGCGACAGTAAAAAATTATTTTTTGAAAAATTTACTGTAGAAAAGGCAATCCCTGGCGCAATTAAAATTTGCGACAGTAAAATATTATTTTTTTGCCAAATTTACTATAGAAAAGGCAATCCCTGGCGCAATTAAAATTTGCGACAGTAAAAAATTATTTTTTGAATAATTTACTATAGAAAAGGCAATCCCTGGCGTAATTAAAATTTGCGACAGTATAAAATTAAGTTTTGAAAAATTTACTATAGAAAAGGCAATCCCTGGCGTAATTAAAATTTGCGACAGTATAAAATATTTTTTTGAAAAATTTACTATAGAAAAGGCAATCCCTGGCGTAATTAAAATTTGCGACACTATAAAATTAAATTTTGAAAAATTTACTATAGAAAAGGCAATCCCTGGCGTAATTAAAATTTGCGACAGTAAAAAATTATTTTTTGAAAAATTTACTGTAGAAAAGGCAATCCCTGGCGTATTTAAAATTTGCGACAGTAAAAAATTATTTTTTGAAAAATTTACTATAGAAAAGGCAATCCCTTGCGCAATTAAAATTTGCGACAGTAAAAAATTATTTTTTGAATAATTTACTATAGAAAAGGCAATCCCTGGCGTATTTAAAATTTGCGACAGTAAAAAATTATTTTTTGAAAAATTTACTGTAGAAAAGGCAATCCCTGGCGCAATTAAAATTTGCGACAGTAGAAAATTATTTTATGAAAAATTTACTGTAGAAACGGCAATCCCTGGCGTAATTAAAATTTGCGACAGTAGAAAATTATTTTTTGTAAAATTTACTGTAGAAAAGGCAATCCCTGCCGCAATTAAAATTTGCGACAGGAGAAAATTATTTTTTGAAAAATTTACTGTAGAAAATGCAATCCCTGGCGCAATTAAAATTTGCGACAGTAGAAAATTATTTTTTGAAAAATTTACTGTAGAAAAGGCAATCCCTGGCGCAATTAAAATTTGCGACAGTAAAAAAATATTTTTTGAAAAATTTACTATAGAAAAGGCAATCCCTGGTGCAATTAAAATTTGCGACAGTATAAAATTAAATTTTGAAAAATTTACTATAGAAAAGGCAATCCCTGGCGTAATTAAAATTTGCGACAGTATAAAATTATTTTTTGAAAAATTTACTATAGAAAAGGCAATCCCTGGCGTAATTAAAATTTGCGACAGTAAAAAATTATTTTTTGAAAAATTTACTATAGAAAAGGCAATCCCTGGCGTATTTAAAATTTGCGACAGTAAAAAATTATTTTTTGAAAAATTTACTATAGAAAAGGCAATCCCTGGAGCAATTAAAATTTGCGACAGTAAAAAATTAGTTTTTACTATAGAAAAGGCAATCCCTGGAGTAATTAAAATTTGCGACAGTAAAAAATTAGTTTTTGAAAAATTTACTATAGAAAAGGCAATCTCTGGCGTATTTAAAATTTGCGACAGTAAAAAATTATTTTTTGAAAAATTTACTGAAGAAAAAGCAATCCCTGGCGCAATTAAAATTTGCGACAGTATAAAATTAAATTTTGAAAAATATACTATAGAAAAGGCAATCCCTGGCGTAATTAAAATTTGCGACAGTATAAAATTAAGTTTTGAAAAATTTACTATAGAAAAGGCAATCCCTGGCGTAATTAAAATTTGCGACAGTATAAAATAATGTTTTGAAAAATTTACTATAGAAAAGGCAATCCCTGGCGTAATTTAAATTTGCGACAGAATAAAATTAAATTTTGAAAAATTTACTATAGAAAAGGCAATCCCTGGCGTAATTAAAATTTGCGACAGTAAAAAATTATTTTTTGAAAAATTTACTGTAGAATAGGCAATCCCTGGCGTATTTAAAATTTGCGACAGTAAAAAATTATTTTTTCAAAAACTTACTATAGAAAAGGCAATCCCTGGCGTAATTAAAATTTGCGACAGTATAAAATTAAATTTTGAAAAATTTACTATAGAAAAGGCAATCCCTGGCGTAATTAAAATTTGCGACAGTAAAAAATTATTTTTTGAAAAATTTGCTGTAGAAAAGGCAATCCCTGGCGTATTTAAAATTTGCGACAGTAAAAAATTATTTTTTGAAAAATTTACTATAGAAAAGGCAATCCCTGGAGCAATTAAAATTTGCGACAGTAAAAAATTATTTTTTGAATAATTTTCTATAGAAAAGGCAATCCTTGGCGTAATTAAAATTTTCGACAGTAAAAAATTAGTTTTTGAAAAATTTACTATAGAAAAGGCAATCCCTGGCGCAATTAAAATTTGCGACAGTAAAAAATTATTTTTTGAGAAATTTACTGTAGAAAAAGCAATCCCTGGCGCAATTAAAATTTGGGACAGTAAAAAATTAATTTTTGAAAAATTTACTATAGAAGAGGCAATCCCGGGCGCAATTAAAATTTGCGACAGTAAAAAATTATTTTTTGAAAATTATACTGTAGAAAAGGCAAAACCTGGCGCAATTAAAATTTGCGACAGTAAAAAATTATTTTTTGAAAAATTTTCTATAGAAAAGGCAATCCCTGGCGCAATTAAAATTTGCGACAGTAAAAAATTATTTTTTTTGCAAAATTTACTATAGAAAAGGCAATCCCTGGCGCTATTAAAATTTGCGACAGTAAAAAATTATTTTTTGAATAATTTACTATAGAAAAGGCAATCCCTGGCGTAATTAAAATTTTCGACAGTAAAAAATTAGTTTTTGAAAAATTATTTTTTGAAAAATTTACTATAGAAAAGGCAATCCCTGGCGCAATTAAAATTTGCGACAGTAAAAAATTATTTTTTGAATAATTTACTATAGAAAAGGCAATCCCTGGCGTAATTAAAATTTTCGACAGTAAAAAATTAGTTTTTTTGCAAAATTTACTATAGAAAAGGCAATCCCTGGCGCAATTAAAATTTGCGACAGTAAAAAATTATTTTTTGAATAATTTACTATAGAAAAGGCAATCCCTGGCGTAATTAAAATTTTCGACAGTAAAAAATTAGTTTTTGAAAAATTATTTTTTGAAAAATTTACTATAGAAAGGGCAATCCCTGGCGCAATTAAAATTTGCGACAGTAAAAAATTATTTTTTGAATAATTTACTATAGAAAAGGCAATCCCTGGCGTAATTAAAATTTTCGACAGTAAAAAATTAGTTTTTGAAAAATTTACTATAGAAAAGGCAATCCCTGGCGCAATTAGAATTTGCGACAGTAAAAAATTATTTTTTGAGAAATTTACTGTAGAAAAGGCAATCCCTGGCGCAGTTAAAATTTGCGACAGTATAAAATTAAATTTTGAAAAATTTACTATAGAAAAGGCAATCCTTGGCGCAATTAAAATTTGCGACAGTATAAAATTATTTTTTGTAAAATTTACTGTAGAAAAGGCAATCCCTGGCGCAATTAAAATTTGCGACAGTAGAAAATTATTTTTTGAAAAATTTACTGTAGAAAAGGCAATCCCTGGCGCAATTAAAATTTGCGACAGTAGAAAAATATTTTTTGAAAAATTTACTATAGAAAAGGCAATCCATGGCGCAATTAAAATTTGCGACAGTATAAAATTATTTTTTGTAAAATTTACTGTAGAAAAGGCAATCACTGGCGCAATTAAAATTTGCGACAGTAGAAAATTATTTTTTGAAAAATTTACTGTAGAAGAGGCAATCCCTGGCGCAGTTAAAATTTGCGACAGTAAAAAATTATTTTTTGAAAAATTTACTGTAGAAAAGGCAATCCCTGGCGCAATTAAAATTTGGGACAGTATAAAATTAAATTTTGAAAAATTTACTATAGAAAAGGCAATCCCTGGCGTAATTAAAATTTGCGACAGTATAAAATTAAATTTTGAAAAATTTACTATAGAAAAGGCAATCCCTGGCGTATTTAAAATTTGCGACAGTAAAAAATTAATTTTTGAAAAATTTACTATAGAAGAGGCAATCCCTGGCGCAATTAAAATTTGCGACAGTAAAAAATTATTTTTTGAAAAATTTACTGTAGAAAAGGCAATCCCTGGCGCAATTAAAATTTGCGAAATTAAAAAATTGTTTTTTGAAAAATTTACTATAGAAAAGGCAATCCCTGGCGCAATTAAAATTTGCGACAGTAAAAAATTATTTTTTTGCAAAATTTACTATAGAAAAGGCAATCCCTGGCGCAATTAAAATTTGCGACAGTAAAAAATTATTTTTTGAATAATTTACTATAGAAAAGACAATCCCTGGCGTAATTAAAATTTGCGACAGTATAAAATTAAGTTTTGAAAATTTACTATAGAAAGGCAATCCCTGGCGTAATTAAAATTTGCGACAGTATAAAATTAAATTTTGAAAAATTTACTATAGAAAAGGCAATCCCTGGCGTAATTAAAATTTGCGACAGTATAAAATTAAATTTTGAAAAATTTACTATAGAAAAGGCAATCCCTGGCGTAATTAAAATTTGCGACAGTAAAAAATTATTTTTTGAAAAATTTGCTGTAGAAAAGGCAATCCCTGGCGTATTTAAAATTTGCGACAGTAAAAAATTATTTTTTGAAAAATTTACTATAGAAAAGGCAATCCCTGGAGCAATTAAAATTTGCGACAATAAAAAATTATTTTTTGAATAATTTAATATAGAAAAGGCAATCATTGGCGTAATTAAAATTTTCGACAGTAAAAAATTAGTTTTTGAAAAATTTACTATAGAAAAGGCAATCCCTGGCGCAATTAAAATTTGCGACAGTAAAAAATTATTTTTTGAGAAATTTACTGTAGAAAAGGCAATCCCTGGCGCAATTAAAATTTGGGACAGTATAAAATTATTTTTTGTAAAATTTACTGTAGAAAAGGCAATCCCTGGCGCAATTAAAATTTGCGACAGTAGAAAATTATTTTTTGAAAAATTTACTGTAGAAAAGGCAATCCCTGGTGTAATTAAAATTTGCGACAGTAGAAAATTATTTTTTGAAAAATTTACTGTAGAAAAGGCAATCCCTGGCGCAATTAAAATTTGCGACAGTAGAAAATTATTTTTTGAAAAATTTACTGTAGAAAAGGCAATACCTGGCGCAATTAAAATTTGGGACAGTATAAAATTAAATTTTGAAAAATTTACTATAGAAAAGGCAATCCCTGGCGTAATTAAAATTTGCGACAGTAAAAAATTATTTTTTGAATAATTTACTATAGAAAAGGCAATCCCTGGCGTAATTAAAATTTTCGACAGTAAAAAATTAGTTTTTGAAAAATTATTTTTTGAAAAATTTACTATAGAAAAGGCAATCCCTGGCGCAATTAAAATTTGCGACAGTAAAAAATTATTTTTTGAATAATTTACTATAGAAAAGGCAATCCCTGGCGTAATTAAAATTTTCGACAGTAAAAAATTAGTTTTTGAAAAATTTACTGTAGAAAAGGCAATCCCTGGCGTAATTAAAATTTTCGACAGTAAAAAATTAGTTTTTGAAAAATTTACTATAGAAAAGGCAATCCCTGGCGCAATTAGAATTTGCGACAGTAAAAAATTATTTTTTGAGAAATTTACTGTAGAAAAGGCAATCCCTGGCGCAATTAAAATTTGCGACAGCATAAAATTAAATTTTGAAAAATTTACTATAAAAAAGGCAATCCTTGGCGCAATTAAAATTTGCGACAGTAAAAAATTAGTTTTTACTATAGAAAAGGCAATCCCTGGCGTAATTAAAATTTGCGACAGTAAAAAAATTAGTTTTTGAAAAATTTACTATAGAAAAGGCAATCTCTGGCGTATTTAAAATTTGCGACAGTAGAAAATTATTTTTTGAAAAATTTACTATAGAAAAGGCAATCCCTGGCGTAATTAAAATTTTCGACAGTAAAAAATTAGTTTTTACTATAGAAAAGGCAATCCCTGGCGTAATTAAAATTTGCGACAGTAAAAAAATTAGTTTTTGAAAAATTTACTATAGGAAAGGCAATCTCTGGCGTATTTAAAATTTGCGACAGTAAAAAATTAGTTTTTGAAAAATTTACTATAGAAAAGGCAATCTCTGGCGTATTTAAAATTTGCGACAGTAAAAAATTATTTTTTGAAAAATTTACTGTAGAAAAGGCAATCCCTGGCGCAATTAAAATTTGCGACAGTATAAAATTAAATTTTGAAAAATTTACTATAGAAAAGGCAATCCCTGGCGTAATTAAAATTTGCGACAGTAAAAAATTATTTTTTGAATAATTTACTATAGAAAAGGCAATCCCTGGCGTAATTAAAATTTTCGACAGTAAAAAATTAGTTTTTGAAAAATTTACTATAGAAAAGGCAATCCCTGGCGCAATTAAAATTTGCGAGAGTAAAAAATTATTTTTTGAATAATTTACTATAGAAAAGGCAATCCCTGGCGTAATTAAAATTTTCGACAGTAAAAAATTAGTTTTTTAAAAATTTACTACAGAAAAGGCAATCCCTGGCGCAATTAGAATTTGCGACAGTAAAAAATTATTTTTTGAGAAATTTACTGTAGAAAAGGCAATCCCTGGCGCAATTAAAATTTGCGACAGCATAAAATTAAATTTTGAAAAATTTACTATAGAAAAGGCAATCCTTGGCGCAATTAAAATTTGCGACACTAAAAATTATTTTTTGAAAAATTTACTATAGAAAAGGCAATCCCTGGCGCAATTAAAATTTGCGACAGTAAAAAATTATTTTTTTTGAAAATTTTACTGTAGAAAAGGCAAACCCTGGCGCAATTAAAGTTTGCGACAGTAAAAAATTATTTTTTGAAAAATTTACTATAGAAAAGGCAATCCCTGGCGCAATTAAAATTTGCGACAGTAAAAAATTATTTTTTGAAAAATTTACTATAGAAAAGGCAATCCCTGGCGCAATTAAAATTTGCGACAGTAAAAAATTATTTTTTGAAAAATTTACTATAGAAAAGGCAATCCCTGGCGCAATTAAAATTTGCGACAGTAAAAAATTATTTTTTTTGAAAATTTTACTGTAGAAAAGGCAAACCCTGGCGCAATTAAAATTTGCGACAGTAAAAAATTATTTTTTGAAAAATTTACTATAGAAAAGGCAATCCCTGGCGCAATTAAAATTTGCGACAGTAAAAAATTATTTTTTTTGCAAAATTTACTATAGAAAAGGCAATCCCTGGCGCAATTAAAATTTGCGACAGTAAAAAATTATTTTTTGAATAATTTACTATAGAAAAGGCAATCCCTGGCGTAATTAAAATTTTCGACAGTAAAAAATTAGTTTTTGAAAAATTTACTATAGAAAAGGCAATCCCTGGCGCAATTAAAATTTGCGAGAGTAAAAAATTATTTTTTGAATAATTTACTATAGAAAAGGCAATCCCTGGCGTAATTAAAATTTTCGACAGTAAAAAATTAGTTTTTGAAAAATTGACTATAGAAAAGGCAATCCCTGGCGCAATTAGAATTTGCGACAGTAAAAAATTATTTTTTGAGAAATTTACTGTAGAAAAGGCAATCCCTGGCGCAATTAAAATTTGTGACAGCATAAAATTAAATTTTGAAAAATTTACTATAGAAAAGGCAATCCTTGGCGCAATTAAAATTTCCGACAGTATAAAATTATTTTTTGTAAAATTTACTGTAGAAAAGGTAATCCCTGGCGCAATTAAAATTTGCGACAGTAGAAAATTATTTTTTGAAAAATTTACTGTAGAAAAGGCAATCCCTGGCGCAATTAAAATTTGCGACAGTAGAAAATTATTTTTTGAAAAATTTACTATAGAAAAGGCAATCCCTGGCGTAATTAAAATTTTCGACAGTAAAAAATTAGTTTTTACTATAGAAAAGGCAATCCCTGGCGTAATTAAAATTTGCGACAGTAAAAAAATTAGTTTTTGAAAAATTTACTATAGAAAAGGCAATCTCTGGCGTATTTAAAATTTGCGACAGTAAAAAATTAGTTTTTGAAAATTTACTATAGAAAAGGCAATCTCTGGCGTATTTAAAATTTGCGACAGTAAAAAATTATTTTTTGAAAAATTTACTGTAGAAAAGGCAATCCCTGGCGCAATTAAAATTTGCGACAGTATAAAATTAAATTTTGAAAAATTTACTATAGAAAAGGCAATCCCTGGAGTAATTAAAATTTGCGACAGTATAAAATTAAGTTTTGAAAAATTTACTATAGAAAAGGCAATCCCCGGCGTAATTAAAATTTGCGACAGTATAAAATAATTTTTTGAAAAATTTACTATAGAAAAGGCAATCCCTGGCGTAATTAAAATTTGCGACAGTATAAAATTAAATTTTGAAAAATTTACTATAGAAAAGGCAATCCATGGAGTAATTAAAATTTGCGACAGTAAAAAATTATTTTTTGAAAAATTTACTGTAGAAAAGGCAATCCCTGGCGTATTTAAAATTTGCGACAGTAAAAAATTATTTTTTGAAAAATTTACTATAGAAAAGGCAATCCCTGGCGCAATTAAAATTTGCAACAGTAAAAAATTATTTTTTGAATAATTTACTATAGAAAAGGCAATCCCTGGCGTAATTAAAACTTTCGACAGTCAAAAATTAGTTTTTGAAAAATTTACTATAGAAAAGGCAATCCCTGGCGTATTTAAAATTTGCGACAGTAAAAAATTATTTTTTGAAAAATTTACTGTAGAAAAGGCAGTCCCTGGCGCAATTAAAATTTGGGACAGTATAAAATTAAATTTTGAAAAATTTACTATAGAAAAGGCAATCCCTGGCGTAATTAAAATTTGCGACAGTATAAAATTAAATTTTGAAAAATTTACTATAGAAAAGGCAATCCCTGGCGTATTTAAAATTTGCGACAGTAAAAAATTAATTTTTGAAAGATTTAGTATAGAAGAGGCAATCCCTGGCGTAATTAAAATTTGCGACAGTATAAAATTAAGTTTTGAAAAATTTACTATAGAAAAGGCAATCCCTGGCGTAATTAAAATTTGCGACAGTATAAAATATTTTTTTGAAAAATTTACTATAGAAAAGGCAATCCCTGGCGTAATTAAAATTTGCGACACTATAAAATTAAATTTTGAAAAATTTACTATAGAAAAGGCAATCCCTGGCGTAATTAAAATATGCGACAGTAAAAAATTATTTTTTGAAAAATTTACTGTAGAAAAGGCAATCCCTGGCGCAATTAAAATTTGCGACAGTAAAATATTATTTTTTTGCCAAATTTACTATAGAAAAGGCAATCCCTGGCGCAATTAAAATTTGCGACAGTAAAAAATTATTTTTTTAATAATTTACTATAGAAAAGGCAATCCCTGGCGTAATTAAAATTTGCGACAGTATAAAATTAAGTTTTGAAAAATTTACTATAGAAAAGGCAATCCCTGGCGTAATTAAAATTTGCGACAGTATAAAATATTTTTTTGAAAAATTTACTATAGAAAAGGCAATCCCTGGCGTAATTAAAATTTTCGACAGTAAAAAATTAGTTTTTACTATAGAAAAGGCAATCCCTGGCGTAATTAAAATTTGCGACAGTAAAAAAATTAGTTTTTGAAAAATTTACTATAGAAAAGGCAATCTCTGGCGTATTTAAAATTTGCGACAGTAAAAAATTAGTTTTTGAAAAATTTACTATAGAAAAGGCAATCTCTGGCGTATTTAAAATTTGCGACAGTAAAAAATTATTTTTTGAAAAATTTACTGTAGAAAAGCAATCCCTGGCGCAATTAAAATTTGCGACAGTATAAAATTAAATTTTGAAAAATTTACTATAGAAAAGGCAATCCCTGGAGTAATTAAAATTTGCGACAGTATAAAATTAAGTTTTGAAAAATTTACTATAGAAAAGGCAATCCCCGGCGTAATTAAAATTTGCGACAGTATAAAATAATTTTTTGAAAAATTTACTATAGAAAAGGCAATCCCTGGCGTAATTAAAATTTGCGACAGTATAAAATTAAATTTTGAAAAATTTACTATAGAAAAGGCAATCCATGGAGTAATTAAAATTTGCGACAGTAAAAAATTATTTTTTGAAAAATTTACTGTAGAAAAGGCAATCCCTGGCGTATTTAAAATTTGCGACAGTAAAAAATTATTTTTTGAAAAATTTACTATAGAAAAGGCAATCCCTGGCGCAATTAAAATTTGCAACAGTAAAAAATTATTTTTTGAATAATTTACTATAGAAAAGGCAATCCCTGGCGTAATTAAAACTTTCGACAGTCAAAAATTAGTTTTTGAAAAATTTACTATAGAAAAGGCAATCCCTGGCGTATTTAAAATTTGCGACAGTAAAAAATTATTTTTTGAAAATTTACTGTAGAAAAGGCAGTCCCTGGCGCAATTAAAATTTGGGACAGTATAAAATTAAATTTTGAAAAATTTACTATAGAAAAGGCAATCCCTGGCGTAATTAAAATTTGCGACAGTATAAAATTAAATTTTGAAAAATTTACTATAGAAAAGGCAATCCCTGGCGTATTTAAAATTTGCGACAGTAAAAAATTAATTTTTGAAAGATTTAGTATAGAAGAGGCAATCCCTGGCGTAATTAAAATTTGCGACAGTATAAAATTAAGTTTTGAAAAATTTACTATAGAAAAGGCAATCCCTGGCGTAATTAAAATTTGCGACAGTATAAAATATTTTTTTGAAAAATTTACTATAGAAAAGGCAATCCCTGGCGTAATTAAAATTTGCGACACTATAAAATTAAATTTTGAAAAATTTACTATAGAAAAGGCAATCCCTGGCGTAATTAAAATATGCGACAGTAAAAAATTATTTTTTGAAAAATTTACTGTAGAAAAGGCAATCCCTGGCGCAATTAAAATTTGCGACAGTAAAATATTATTTTTTTGCCAAATTTACTATAGAAAAGGCAATCCCTGGCGCAATTAAAATTTGCGACAGTAAAAAATTATTTTTTGAATAATTTACTATAGAAAAGGCAATCCCTGGCGTAATTAAAATTTGCGACAGTATAAAATTAAGTTTTGAAAAATTTACTATAGAAAAGGCAATCCCTGGCGTAATTAAAATTTGCGACAGTATAAAATATTTTTTTGAAAAATTTACTATAGAAAAGGCAATCCCTGGCGTAATTAAAATTTGCGACACTATAAAATTAAATTTTGAAAAATTTACTATAGAAAAGGCAATCCCTGGCGTAATTAAAATTTGCGACAGTAAAAAATTATTTTTTGAAAAATTTACTGTAGAAAAGGCAATCCCTGGCGTATTTAAAATTTGCGACAGTAAAAAATTATTTTTTGAAAAATTTACTATAGAAAAGGCAATCCCTTGCGCAATTAAAATTTGCGACAGTAAAAAATTATTTTTTGAATAATTTACTATAGAAAAGGCAATCCCTGGCGTATTTAAAATTTGCGACAGTAAAAAATTATTTTTTGAAAAATTTACTGTAGAAAAGGCAATCCCTGGCGCAATTAAAATTTGCGACAGTAGAAAATTATTTTATGAAAAATTTACTGTAGAAACGGCAATCCCTGGCGTAATTAAAATTTGCGACAGTAGAAAATTATTTTTTGTAAAATTTACTGTAGAAAAGGCAATCCCTGCCGCAATTAAAATTTGCGACAGGAGAAAATTATTTTTTGAAAAATTTACTGTAGAAAATGCAATCCCTGGCGCAATTAAAATTTGCGACAGTAGAAAATTATTTTTTGAAAAATTTACTGTAGAAAAGGCAATCCCTGGCGCAATTAAAATTTGCGACAGTAAAAAAATATTTTTTGAAAAATTTACTATAGAAAAGGCAATCCCTGGTGCAATTAAAATTTGCGACAGTATAAAATTAAATTTTGAAAAATTTACTATAGAAAAGGCAATCCCTGGCGTAATTAAAATTTGCGACAGTATAAAATTATTTTTTGAAAAATTTACTATAGAAAAGGCAATCCCTGGCGTAATTAAAATTTGCGACAGTAAAAAATTATTTTTTGAAAAATTTACTATAGAAAAGGCAATCCCTGGCGTATTTAAAATTTGCGACAGTAAAAAATTATTTTTTGAAAAATTTACTATAGAAAAGGCAATCCCTGGAGCAATTAAAATTTGCGACAGTAAAAAATTAGTTTTTACTATAGAAAAGGCAATCCCTGGAGTAATTAAAATTTGCGACAGTAAAAAATTAGTTTTTGAAAAATTTACTATAGAAAAGGCAATCTCTGGCGTATTTAAAATTTGCGACAGTAAAAAATTATTTTTTGAAAAATTTACTGAAGAAAAAGCAATCCCTGGCGCAATTAAAATTTGCGACAGTATAAAATTAAATTTTGAAAAATATACTATAGAAAAGGCAATCCCTGGCGTAATTAAAATTTGCGACAGTATAAAATTAAGTTTTGAAAAATTTACTATAGAAAAGGCAATCCCTGGCGTAATTAAAATTTGCGACAGTATAAAATAATGTTTTGAAAAATTTACTATATAGAAAAGGCAATCCCTGGCGTAATTTAAATTTGCGACAGAATAAAATTAAATTTTGAAAAATTTACTATAGAAAAGGCAATCCCTGGCGTAATTAAAATTTGCGACAGTAAAAAATTATTTTTTGAAAAATTTACTGTAGAATAGGCAATCCCTGGCGTATTTAAAATTTGCGACAGTAAAAAATTATTTTTTCAAAAACTTACTATAGAAAAGGCAATCCCTGGCGTAATTAAAATTTGCGACAGTATAAAATTAAATTTTGAAAAATTTACTATAGAAAAGGCAATCCCTGGCGTAATTAAAATTTGCGACAGTAAAAAATTATTTTTTGAAAAATTTGCTGTAGAAAAGGCAATCCCTGGCGTATTTAAAATTTGCGACAGTAAAAAATTATTTTTTGAAAAATTTACTATAGAAAAGGCAATCCCTGGAGCAATTAAAATTTGCGACAGTAAAAAATTATTTTTTGAATAATTTTCTATAGAAAAGGCAATCCTTGGCGTAATTAAAATTTTCGACAGTAAAAAATTAGTTTTTGAAAAATTTACTATAGAAAAGGCAATCCCTGGCGCAATTAAAATTTGCGACAGTAAAAAATTATTTTTTGAGAAATTTACTGTAGAAAAAGCAATCCCTGGCGCAATTAAAATTTGGGACAGTAAAAAATTAATTTTTGAAAAATTTACTATAGAAGAGGCAATCCCGGGCGCAATTAAAATTTGCGACAGTAAAAAATTATTTTTTGAAAATTATACTGTAGAAAAGGCAAAACCTGGCGCAATTAAAATTTGCGACAGTAAAAAATTATTTTTTGAAAAATTTTCTATAGAAAAGGCAATCCCTGGCGCAATTAAAATTTGCGACAGTAAAAAATTATTTTTTTTGCAAAATTTACTATAGAAAAGGCAATCCCTGGCGCAATTAAAATTTGCGACAGTAAAAAATTATTTTTTGAATAATTTACTATAGAAAAGGCAATCCCTGGCGTAATTAAAATTTTCGACAGTAAAAAATTAGTTTTTGAAAAATTATTTTTTGAAAAATTTACTATAGAAAAGGCAATCCCTGGCGCAATTAAAATTTGCGACAGTAAAAAATTATTTTTTGAATAATTTACTATAGAAAAGGCAATCCTGGCGTAATTAAAATTTTCGACAGTAAAAAATTAGTTTTTTTGCAAAATTTACTATAGAAAAGGCAATCCCTGGCGCAATTAAAATTTGCGACAGTAAAAAATTATTTTTTGAATAATTTACTATAGAAAAGGCAATCCCTGGCGTAATTAAAATTTTCGACAGTAAAAAATTAGTTTTTGAAAAATTATTTTTTGAAAAATTTACTATAGAAAGGGCAATCCCTGGCGCAATTAAAATTTGCGACAGTAAAAAATTATTTTTTTGAATAATTTACTATAGAAAAGGCAATCCCTGGCGTAATTAAAATTTTCGACAGTAAAAAATTAGTTTTTGAAAAATTTACTATAGAAAAGGCAATCCCTGGCGCAATTAGAATTTGCGACAGTAAAAAATTATTTTTTGAGAAATTTACTGTAGAAAAGGCAATCCCTGGCGCAGTTAAAATTTGCGACAGTATAAAATTAAATTTTGAAAAATTTACTATAGAAAAGGCAATCCTTGGCGCAATTAAAATTTGCGACAGTATAAAATTATTTTTTGTAAAATTTACTGTAGAAAAGGCAATCCCTGGCGCAATTAAAATTTGCGACAGTAGAAAATTATTTTTTGAAAAATTTACTGTAGAAAAGGCAATCCCTGGCGCAATTAAAATTTGCGACAGTAGAAAAATATTTTTTGAAAAATTTACTATAGAAAAGGCAATCCATGGCGCAATTAAAATTTGCGACAGTATAAAATTATTTTTTGTAAAATTTACTGTAGAAAAGGCAATCACTGGCGCAATTAAAATTTGCGACAGTAGAAAATTATTTTTGAAAAATTTACTGTAGAAGAGGCAATCCCTGGCGCAGTTAAAATTTGCGACAGTAAAAAATTATTTTTTGAAAAATTTACTGTAGAAAAGGCAATCCCTGGCGCAATTAAAATTTGGGACAGTATAAAATTAAATTTGAAAAATTTACTATAGAAAAGGCAATCCCTGGCGTAATTAAAATTTGCGACAGTATAAAATTAAATTTTGAAAAATTTACTATAGAAAAGGCAATCCCTGGCGTATTTAAAATTTGCGACAGTAAAAAATTAATTTTTGAAAAATTTACTATAGAAGAGGCAATCCCTGGCGCAATTAAAATTTGCGACAGTAAAAAATTATTTTTTGAAAAATTTACTGTAGAAAAGGCAATCCCTGGAGCAATTAAAATTTGCGAAATTAAAAAATTGTTTTTTGAAAATTTACTATAGAAAAGGCAATCCCTGGCGCAATTAAAATTTGCGACAGTAAAAAATTATTTTTTTGCAAAATTTACTATAGAAAAGGCAATCCCTGGCGCAATTAAAATTTGCGACAGTAAAAAATTATTTTTTGAATAATTTACTATAGAAAAGACAATCCCTGGCGTAATTAAAATTTGCGACAGTATAAAATTAAGTTTTGAAAATTT